>JAQGBI010000064.1:0-36887 GCA_034698325.1 Sminthurinus elegans | reverse complement strand
GAAAAGTTTTAAAAATCCATTTTGTACCTTTAAATATTTTGAATGACTTAAGCTTCGATGGGAAATGAAATTTGTACCTTTGCACAACTAGTATGTACTATGCACTACGTGTATTTCAAATCAAAGTCCCATTACTCGGTGAAAATTTGTTTTCCTATAGATGAGGTCTCACACTAAATAAAATCCCATCTTATTTTTTCTTTGAATTTAATCTTGAAAAATAAATATTACCTAACGTCAGTACATGTAGAGTACATGGAAAAGAGATCTAAAGTACTCTAGTAAAATTGTTTACCGTCCTCATTTTTTAGTACCATGTGTTAAATTGAACAAACTCATTCATGCATCCCCATAATTCCAAACTCCAAACTCCAAATGGAAACTGTTTTTCATTTTCATCTTCTTTTAGTAAAGTACTTTTCTTTCTCAACCATGTAAGACGAAAAACTAAATTTGAAAATAAAAATGCTCTTCTATCTTCTATCTTCTTTGGTTAAATGTGCAAGTATTAGTATATGTAATATATATACATGGAATGGATATAGATTCGTGGATGACAGTTTGGGAGAAGATCGATAATAAAATGAAGGTACTTTGGAAATTTTACGACGCTTTCACGGCAAAGAAGATGACTATGACAGTGACGCTGTGTCATTCATGCATATATTTACACGGTGTACACTGTACACGGTGTAAGGCACTAATGCACAAGTACAAGTTCATGTAACGTGTTTGTTTATTTACATAGTGAGCCTAAGAAAAGGCCCAAGCTATTGAAACATCTGTCAAAGACTAAGAATATTTTTTCAAATGTCAATGGAGACGTCGAATGTCGAATGTTGAATACACGTTACAGTACCATTTACCAATAGGGTTCAACTACATCTGGTATCTTGTACGCCGTATTTAATCTCAAGTCCCTAGTATGGCTTCCTCTTTGCCCCTAATAAATACACATTATACTCACTGCACACAGCACAATATACGTATATCAGAACTTAACGGGTCTAACGAGAAAATAAATTAACCAAGTATCCATAAATATTTATGTTTATACCTTTACATTCATTTATACATGGAAAAGGACTCCTCCCAAAAACAAACTCTGTTATATTGCGGAATACTCATCGCCTTGTTTATAGATACTCCTTATGGTTCGCCCGTTATCCTTGGTGTATTTACTGTTTACTGTTTACATTGGCACTTAACCATTATGTATCATATAATGATAATGGAAGTAAAACTCTCTATGAGATGAAAAAGCTGTTTGCAGTTTGTAGTGATAGCACAACTCGTATAATTTTCCATTTTCTTGAGCCCTCCAATGATCTTTTCTCACGAAAACTTTAGTCTAGAATCTAGAATCTACCATATAGAATCTAGAGTTTAGAGTTTAGTAATATTCATCTACACCTACAAATGCACATGGAGAGAAAGTGTCTTGAATCTTGAATCCACGCATCTTGCAACTCTTCAAAATCTGAATGTTTCACCCCTCACCTTTCATGTACAATGTACAATATATACAAGCTTGAACACTGAGTACTAAACAGGTTTGGAAAACAGTGCATTTAAGAAATGCTGAGGAAGAACGGCTGAACTGAAAGTGAGACTACATAAGTAATTTAGTAATGTGGTGACAAACTCCGTGAGTAAGAGAGGGGAGGAGAGAGGCTGGAGACTGGAGATTTGAGTTTGCTCCTTGTTTGCTCCTTTCCTTCCCGTGAATATCAAGTGGGAAGTGGGACCTTTGTGGCACTCACCATAATCGTAAATCAAAAATTCTTGGCACATGAATAAGCAGGATTGGAATTCACATTAAAAATTTATGTCTTTATAAAAGGAGGTGTGATTCATATGCCTGTTCTGTCTATTCTCTTGCTTTCTCTCCTTCTTCTTCCTTTCTTTCTCCCTTGGTTTGAATGTTCTTTAAACTGCTTTTACATCTTAAAAGCTCTTGTATTTTAATACATACTACTGTCCTGTCTTCCCTGTCAAATACTGTACTATCTCAAGACGATCTATGTAATAATTATAATGTTGTATCTTTTATCTTTTCTCTTCTATTTGCTGCCTTGAGACTTTTAGAAGAGAATAATAGATGATAGATCATGGTCAGAACCAAGAATACAGAGTACAAAGTCAAGTCCCTTTCATTTTTAATCCTTTTGTATATTTGTCTCAAGTCTCAAGATTTTTCCATGACAGGAACAAAGTATATCTACATATCTGTAGAACATGAAATATGAATGTAAAGTTTATCATCTTTTCCCTAGAAAATGAATCATTTATCTTCAAAAGCTCCTGCTTTTTAGTCGTAAAGCTTAAATCTTAAAAGCTATTTCTTTTACTTGTTCCTTCCTCTGAGAATTACTCTATCATAATTTTTGATTTCACATCCAAAACAACAGGAATGGAATTTTATGAGTAACGGGACCGATAGCAGCTGTTACTCAAGTGCAAGAATAAAAAACATCAATAATAATAAATAATAATAATAATAGTAATAACTATATATTATTGACAATATCCACAGTAAAGCTGCTCGTATTTTTGGTTTTCTTCAATGTTATTACTGCAGTGAGGACCAAAATTGAGAACATCACTGGAACTGAAATAAAAACAAAAGATAAACGTTAAAAAGAGTCATGTTTAGTTTTTGGGGTGTCGGTTGTCTTTTTGGTCTTTAGCCCTGATTTTGACATTCATGTGTGAGTGCGGTGAGCAACTGGTGCAAAGTGAATAAAATAAAACCTCAAATAAAACCATACACTGCACACAGTACACAGATGAACTAAATCCAACCGAACCAAACCAAACCAGAATTATCCGATTTTCCAACCAAACTCTAGTAATTTAGAGAAAGAAATGAAACATGTGGTACGCTCTTCTCCTTCTTTTACTTGATCATAGATATTTACAATCTACATGTCAGGACTCATGAAGCTAGTACAAGTGTAGTAATGCTCATGTACTTACAACTTACAACTTAGAGCTCACACAGACTTTTCCAATAGACGGAATTGGATGCTCTTGTCAAAGTTGATAGCAGATGGAGAAAGTTGAACAGATTCAACCGTCAGTTCCCTGTCCTAGCGTAGAAAGTACAGTGTACACAGTGTAGAAAATGCATTGAATTTGGAAGGAGAAAGCTGAAGTTGAGCTGAGCTGAGACGAGAAAAGTGGACGGTAGAGCATACAGGGATTAGCAGCAAAACCACAGATTAGAGTTGGAGTAAGTGAATGGATTTCAATGGATGACAAAGAACATGTGTGCTGGTTTGGTTTGGTTTGGTATCCAAACTTGATGATATAATTTACTTTATTACATTAACCATATTTGCTCCAGATGCTCTTTCTCTTTTTCTCTGCTTGAGCTTACACGCTGCATTCTGCACTCACCATGTACATACACATGGTGTAAAAAAATTCAATTTGTTTTATTTCTCTATTTTTGGTACACACATGTAGATTGTGTACTTTACATGATTTTCTACACCCGGTCTCAGATTGACTTAATTTTCAAACGCATAGCGCATAATTCAAAACCCCAGTTCAAAAAGTTTAAAGCAATTATTAAAATTTGTAGAAAACTGTTTCAATAATTAGTAAAAAAAACAATATCACATTTTATGATGACATTTACATGGTTTCATTGTTTTTCCTTTAAAACCTACAGTAACCCCAGTTTGAAAATCACAGCAACTATTTGTAAAATGAGGGTAGAAAGTAGAAACGGAGTCTACTGGAGATTAATTTGTAATTTGTACTACAGAATAGTACATAGCACATTTACTACAAATTAGTTATAGATCAAAGAGTAGACGTGAAGAACAAGCTAAACATTGAGGAATGGTGATTTCATTCCCAATTGACTTTCCTTCTACTTCCTTCCTTTTTGGCGTTTTAGTTCCCAACCTTCCGTTCCATTTCCTATATTTCCTATAATTCTCCACAGTACAGAATAAAGATGCATTAGAAGAAATCTGCTGAAGTTTCTTGCTCACTCTACTTCCAACTTTAGTTCCAATTTCGATCCCTCTTCCTCTTCCATGTCAATACAATACAACTCAACTAAATACAAAGAAAATGGGAGAAAAGAAAGGCGGAAATCACAGGAGCATTGGAGAAAGTCTTATATAATATAAAGCTGTACAAAGAGAAATGGAGCAACACAACAAAAGTCAATTGAAAGAGCAATTAGTAACACTATGCACATTTAAATACGCTCCATTGACTCTTTTGTGGTTTTTTCTACTTTTCACCAGCCCCCTCAACTCTCAACAAAATACATGAGACCTTATTCTGCGTCCATACTTTGTCATACACTCGAGTTTTACACCACACATCTTACGTTGTACAATCAATACACAATATAATTTACGCTATGCCATATTTTATATGTTATACGTGTACAATGTACAGTGTACAGTGTACATTGCTCTTTGTACTGAACAGAACAAGTGCAAAGAGATGACAACTAAATAAATACAAGTGAAGAAACTGAACCAATTTTGTGCTCCATTTTCTTTTCTAATAATATACTTTTTCTTTCTTTCTCCCTAAATTTTTACAGGTCTCTATCGGATGCAATGTTCCTCCTCGACGGCGAGTGGTTTGGTCAATATGTATTCACCCTCTTCCACATCTAATCACAATAGTCTGGTGACCACACCGTTGGATATTGAGTGGAGTCAGCATGGAGGCAGTGGTATTGGCGGAAATGGAAGCGTCGTGGGGAGTGGAATTGGACAAAATCATAATCACAATCCGATTCACCATGGTGGCCTCATGACTTTACCGTCGGCGTTGAGCGCTCACACGGCAACGGTAATGCACGGCAACAGCAATGGGAACGGGAATGGCAATGGCAATATTTATCCCTCATCAATCCTACCCAGCGGCTTTCCTCACAACAATAGTCAAAGTGCAAATCATAATCATAATCATAGTAATATTCCTCCCTGTATCACCATACCAAGATATCAAAGTCAACCGCCGACTCCACAACAAATCCAGCAACAGCAAATGCTACAACAACAAATACAACACCACCAACAACAACAACAACAAATACAACAGCAACAGAATATCAATAATAACAATAATCATCATCGTGGGAGTAGTTTTAGTAGTAGTACGAGCAGTAGTTTACCACCTCCCGTCTTCTACCCACAAAATCACTTGAATGGTAATAATATGAATAATGGTAATGGAGCGCCGTACATGCTTACAACGAGCAGTTACTGTACAACCCCGAGGCAACGTCATAATTATCATCCGAATTTGACTCTTCCCACAATCTCCCGCAGCACGCAGTATGCACAGTTTCCGAATCAGTATGGATTGACTAATACCAATGTCAGTGCCATGGCCCTTGCCAATGCCCAACAAAACGGCAATCAAAATAGAATACAAGGCTCCATTCTTCGTGTAACCACTTCCAATTCTTTCGGCGGTGGGCCAAATTCAACACAGTTGAGTCAGATTCAAAATGGTCCCTCTATGCTGCCTCTTGCTAATTCTTTCACCAACACTTCCACGTCCACGGCCAGTGGAGCTCTTCGTCCGATTTCTGAGATTATCACCACTCATGGTCAATCTTCATATCCTCTGAGTAATCATGCTCATGTCAATCCAAATCCAAATCCGAATCCAAGTGGGACTGTGGTAAGAAGAAATAGTGGAGGGACTTCAGTCAGAGCTTCTTCCATCTCCACGTCTTCCTGTGCATCAAGTACTGGAACTGGTACGGGAACTGGATCTGGAAATGGATCGGGAGCTGGAAGTGGAAGTCAGCCGAGTCAGCATCAACATAAACCGGATGAGCCTCCAAATCCTGGTAAGTTGTCTTTTAACAAATGTTACCATGTACTATGTATAATTTATATTGACACAAGATTGGAGATGGGACAAATGTTGAATGACTGACTGCACACTTTGACTTTGATCTGGATTGCGATTTCGATTTCGGTTTATTTATTTGTATAAGATTGTAATCTTTCTCATTTATATTTGTCAAGATGATGTGGATGTCGATGGTGATTATTCATGATTCATGATTCAAGAACTATATAGTAATTTGATTATCCTTTGATTTCTCCTTTTACTGTATTATTTTGTTTTCCTTTCATTTGTCCAGTGAGACGTGAACGGAGTAAAACGAGTAAGGAGTATAGAGCATGGTGAAAGTAAAGATGGATGAGATGTGATATCATTAGTGTTTCTACTTGATTAGAGAATATAGAAAGTTGCTTTATGTCTACTCCTTTGATTTACAAAACCAGAGCAAATGAGTATTCTTTAGGGTATAGGGTGTGCAGAAAAGCAAAAACCAGTAGATGTGTCCTGTACAGTAATAATAATAATAATAATAATAATAGTAATATTATTATTATTTTGCTATATCTTTTCAAGTACAGATATAAAGATGAAATGGCTTTTGACTATGGGTCCATTCAAAATCAAAACGTAGTAAGTAATGGCAACGACAGGCACGCCAACAAAAATGATCAGGAAGAATAAATATCACATTCCCTACGGTAATAATAATGATGATACCGAGTGCCGAGTACACCGAGTTTAATAGGGAAAGAGAAATGTTGATTGGAATCCTCTGGCGAGTCTCCAAATGTAATATTATCCATATCTTTTTCCTTTATTTATTTATTTATCCTCCGTAAATTGTAATTGGAAACTGATGTATACTGTGTACCGTTTATGGTTTATGTTTCTATCATCCAATGATAATAATTCTCATATTTCATATTTCCTTATCGACGTCAAAACACTTTTTTGCTCGAGATATTTCAAATACACTATACTGAATACTGAGGATAATGGATAATGGAAATCAGATTACTAGAATAACTATGTTAATTGTAACTTAATTGTAGAAATCAAAATTATTATAAAGATGGTAGAGATTGGCTAGTGCAAAAGATGCTGTTTTGAAGAAAAAAGATAATTTTTGTTGTCATCCTTGGAAATTTTAGTTTTTTTATACAATGTTTGTTAAAACATGGCAATTGAGCTATTAGACAAAGAGACAGTTAAGCCGATAGAAAGAAAAGAAGTGTCATCATTTCCTAATGAATGAGACTGATGATAGCTTTGGGAATAGGAATTTGGCCGATGCGGATGCGGAAGTCAATACCGATTTCATCACAGTCAAAAGAAAAGGCTTACTAGGTAAATTTCCTAAGGAATAGTACAAGATGATGACAAAGCTAGAAGCATTTCGCATTAGACATCAGACCTAAGAGTTAAAAGTTCCACCCTCTGCGTAATTTGTAGAGATGTACATTAAGGGATAAAAAGAATTGGGAATTCAGGAAAGGAGACAGCAAAGATGAAGAGAAAGTTTTCCTCTTTTCTTTCTATCTCTACTCACTTTATATTATTACATTCTTGTTACAACGTGAAAGTGAATGTTGTCGTGAGTCATTGCCGTCTGTGTCTTTACTTTGAAGTGTCCCCTTGGTAAGCATTTGTATGATATGATGTGATGTGATGGGGTGGACGTGCAAACTGTCTACATTCTACAATCTACACATTCAAGACAACCTCCGTTTTGTCTACCTTTTTCCCTGTCATGTATGAACAATGAAAAACCATGTGCACAAAGTTAACTACATAATACATACAAATGCAAAACCCATTTTGTATAAATGTATTGTAAATGGATGTGCTTACACAGCTGTAAATAGGCATTTTTCTCTACAATTTTCCTCTGGAGGAAATTCAATGGCTTAGTTTCAGATGAGCCAAGACAATAGAATAGTAAATACAATGTACAACTTACATTGTACATGAATGGTAATTTCCATCATTCTGACTCATTGGTTTATTTATCTATTATGTATTTTGAATTTCAGGTGAGCATGTAAATACATGTGAGAGTTCAAGGCCTTCAACAGTGTCAACAATGACGATGACAATGACAAGTAACCATGATCAACAGCAGCCACAAAATAACAGCCATAGAACGGAACGACCGAGATCAAGCCAGAGTAGTTTCCATAGGCTTACTGCCTGCCTCCTTTCATCCAGCGACTCACAACATCAGGCCTTGAATGCCTCCGCACTGTGACAAGGTGAAACCTCAATCTCAAAACCAATACTTCAAACAGTGATCTATAATATCTAATATCTAATCATTTCAAGTAACAAGCAGATGATGTTGACGGCAAGTTACAAATTACACGCTGCTTAAACATACACAAACAGCACCCCATCACCCTCAGCCTTAAGAAAACAGTGTATAAAATATAAGTAGAATTTATCATACATGTATATCGTATATCATAAATAATATAAATAAATACAAGATAAATAGACTCTATATAGCTAAATATTACGTATTGCATACAAAATGTATTAAAATCCTTCAGAGTGTATATTAAATAAGTATTTGTTCATTTTTTGTAATTCTTACTCAACTCACTCCTTAAGTTTTATGACAACGGTAAGCATTATTTTCAAATATTTTTTTCCAATAGCAAGCTACGAGCTGTGTATCTGGAAATTTTAAAAAGTAAATGTCTTAAAAATACAAGATGGTTTTATCGTGTTCCAAAAAATTGGTAATAATTTTACTATTTTAATAGTTTGTTAAAAGCCCAGATTTTAATATATACTATACTTCTTATACATTTGGAGATGAAACAAGGTAAAGTTCTCTAACAGTGTTTTTTTCACTATTTCACATATTTAAAAAGATCAGCTGCAGGGAAACATGTACAAATGGGAACAAAAAAATTTGAAATATCATTAAGCTATTTCTTAGACAAAATTTTGAAAATATTTGTTTTAAAAAGAATACTATGTAAATTATTATTATTATTATTATTATTATTATGTATGAAAGTACTTAAAAAACCTTCGGCGTGTGTTTTATTAGTAAATATAATATTACATACTTGTGTCATTCAGTTTACTTTTGAATAAAGTTTACTCCTAAAGTTACGTTTTACTCTTTAATATTATATTCTGTATTAAATATCAATCAATTCTTACTACCATGTTTAGTTATAGACGTTTAACTGACTCTCCATTTCCTTACCCAAATATTGACATTGAAATTACATTTAGATTCCTATGAAACACATCCAAAATCCAGAGACAACGACAAAATCATAGGCATAATACTTACTTTTGTTTGCGTTTTGTTCTCTCCATAACAATCATCTTTAAAGGCTGTACTCACAGAACATATTGACACACTTGGAAACATTGGAAAACATGCAAATAATAATATTCAAAAGTATTTGATCGTTCATGAAATTTCAAAGGAATGACATTCTTTTCACCCTGTCTCTAGATTCCTCATATTTTCTACTCGGATATTCAATATTTTCCTAAAGTTTCTTTGAACTACAGACTTTCTATAATGAATCGGTAAGTTGAAAATTGAAATCTATCTGTAAATTCACGCTTCACCAAGATGATGTATCAAAGAAGACACACTTGAGAATTTTGTCTCATCTGAGAAATTTTTCTTTCACATATACAAAAATTGAGACATTCAAATACAAGGTTCCTGTAGCCATGTACAATGTGTAACGTACAAAAAGGACGGAAGGTAAGAAATAAGAAAGAAACGGAGAAACCTCAATCATTAAGAAGACATTTGATTCCACCGAATAAAATTCATATTTATCAAAGCTTTTCCTTTTCCTTGCTCCTTCTTCTTTATTATAACTTTATATTTATCATGATATTTATATACTGTAATAATAATAATAATAAAAGCGGATGAATTGAGTTGAGAACGTGAAGAAAGGTCCAATTTAGATATTGTCTCAATGGAAGAAACTCTTCTCATGATTTATATTCAACCAAGGAAAAATAACCAGTGCACATTGCACATTGTACATTGTGCGTAATACATAGCACATACAACGTGCAGCATATACAAGATAGCATACAGTATACAGTGAACAGGAGGATGTAAAAGGAGAATGATTGTATCTGAATTCAAGTGGTGGGGTATCTATAGGGAGGAAGGAAGAAAACACACTCAATAAATTACTCATAATAGACAGAATTGTGGAGAAAAGAGAAAACCATTGTCATCGTCTTTGTTTCCATTGTCTACAGTCTACTGTCTACTCTCTCCAATCGTATACGATTAAAATCCAACTCCTCGTCCCTCCACTTCTCTTTTTCATTCACCGCCTTGTGCAAAATCAATACGGTAATTAAATTCCTTCTCTATTCTCTATACATATTACATGTAGAATGTACATTGCACATGTACATCCAAATTCGAAACTCTAAACTCCAAACACCAAGCATACTATATAATATATATCATCATACATTCTACTATTGTAAATTATTTCGCTTGAAATCCTAATTATATTGTACATTTTGTATTATGATATTTTCACCATGATAATAATAATAATAATAATGAGGTAGAGGACGAGACTACATACTTTTGCTATCTCTCACTCGTCCTCTCCCTTTCTCTATCATTGTCCTTCTATTACCACCAACTATCTAAATAGATCTGTCTGAATTTACACTGCACATTCTACAGGAAGAAAATGGGCAAGGAACTGGGAGCAAAGTTTGTGAAGATTGTCCCTTGGTTCTTGTTCCTCTTTCACCCCCAACAAAACAATTCCAATTTCACTATTCCAAAATGCAGCCTACTGTGTTTTCCACTCCATATAGAAATGTAGGATGTATTTAGTTTGCAGATATTTGGGAATCCTGGCTCTTGGTAATTCATAACGGGATATTATTATGTTTACAATAATAACGGAATAATAATACGACACCCATAAATACACAATACAGAATCCACATTGCATTTCCTAGTGCACATGATACCTTTCATTGCATTGAAGAGGGCTCTTCGTCGGATTCAGAGTGTCAGTGGTGGTGGTGTAAATGGGAAAATAATAGAAATGGGAAACATGGGCAGTTGTCGACAGTCCATACCTTATACTTATGAAGTATTGTGTTCGCATTTGAGACATAAAAGATGGAAATAGTACATAATAATAATAATAACAATAATGTACCTCGGTGAAATGCTCATTCAAGTGTACAGACATGGTGACAGAAAAAACTGGAGCTGAAAATATGATGACAATGTACTCGCACTCGTACCAGTAGTCTTACCCAAGAAGAAGAACTACGTTTGGAGTGTGGAAAATGGAATATGGAATGCATCCGCACATACACATGATCATCATATTCGAGTCCTGAGCGGACGCGGACAGAAAGTAAAATAAGAGAAAAGTCCCTGTTTATTCCTTTTCCTTTTTTCTGCTAATGGTATACTATTTTATGTGTTGTATCGTGTTTTTTTGCACTATGCGCTAGACTCTGGACATCTACACAGTACACAGTGCACAATATACAATATACAGCCTTTGATCAAAATGAACACATAAACGTCATATCTTTCTATCCTTTCACCCAAATGTACCTACAAGAACAAGTTCACGTACAAACTACAAACTAGATAAAAAGACGAGACGTAAGTGAGAAAAGAGTTTACCTTCTGTACAGAAGATGCTGTTCAACTACATGATATACAATGTTTATTATGTGAATAAAAAATTCTATATTGTACAAAGAAGGGGTAAAATATTGCAATCCAAAAGACTCTCGATTCACAAAACAAGACCAAAAAGTGTCAAATATTGTTTCTCTTCAGTCTTTATATTTTTACTTTGTATTGCGTCCTTTTGTTTAGTTTTTTGAACTTAAAATTGACGTGATTTGAGATCCTTTTCTCGCAAAATTATAAAAACGATAGAATGTCTATTAACACATTTTACTAAAAATCTTGTTTGTGACTTGCACATTTTTCAAGTGTAAGGTTTTACACATTTTATAAAAAAATTCAAATTCATAAAACAATTTAAAATATTATAATTTTGAACTACTTTGTATTTTTGTGAGGTATGCAGTATGCAACTCTCAAGTTCTGTACGTTTAACATAGACTAGTGATTTTAGTTGAAATTGTCTATAGAAACTTAATTTTAGTCGTAACACCACAATGTCCAATAGAAGCCCATGTTGGAAGTAAAGTTTAACTTTTCAAATTTTCGGAAGTCTTCACTGTACTTGTTTTGGACTTTGTGCTGGTTCAAATCTTTCTGTGTAGGCAGTAGACAGAGAGAGAGAGAATGTTTTGTGGTTGACGTCATAGAGGTTGTGGGAGAAAATTTAATTTTCCTCACCACGAATCTCCACCTTGATTCATAATAAATTATAATAGTGCAGTTAATATGGAAGGTCGTACACGTATAGTCGAGCACGTATATGTATACTGGCTTTACTATTAGACAACGAAGGAGCAAGACAGGAGTCAGTCCTGTGTCTACATGTTGGGTGTTGGATAAGCTTTGATGCGGATATCTTTGATAAGGGAGCAAATGAAAGTTGTGAGTGGTCGTTTCTTCACTCTTCATTCTTCATGTAACATGCACAGTGCACAGTACAAAGAGTACACTGAGCACTCATAAAATCTTATGGTGTGATTCCAAGAACGAGGGTAAAATGCAATGAGGTGAATCTACATGAAACAAAGTACATGATAAAATGCAAAGTGATACATTCATTAGAAAAATGAATGAACCTCTAACTTTTCTTCTCAGGTAATTATTTCATGAGAGGCATAGCAGCAAGCTATATTATATTTTAATTGAAAAGTAAAAACTTTTGTTATTCTCATCCCTTACGCCTTGTGGATCAATGAAGAATATAGATGTAAAAATAATAAGAATGTGACCTTGCCCTTGTATTTTGTATTTTAATACAATTTCAAAAATTATTATTTGTATTATTATTATTAATGAAATTTGGTCTTTTTGAATCCAGAAAAATACCAAGGGGATAAAAACGGTGTCTCATTTTGTATTATGCAGATCACATTAAATCCTGTGTGATTTTGAAAGTTGAAGGTCATATAAAGTTAGCTAATGTGACATTCCATCCTCTTCCCATTACATTGCATACATGAAGCCTTTTTTATGCTTTCTCTGCTTACAGCTTACAGCGTACATTCGTAATTCAAAGTCATGTTCACATCTACGCGGTTCATTGTATTATGAATATGTATATATGGAGATGAGATTTGTGTCATGATAAACTAAACTCTATTATATTATGTAGGTAGACAAAGGACATGATGAGACGAGGAAAAAATGAGGATGGAAAACCATAATGATCATCATAATACAAAGCTTTCCCTCTCACTCTCTTTCTTTTCACCGTACCCAGAATCCAGATTCAGATTCAGCTCGCTACTTTGCTACCCTCGTCTGATCTGGCTTGGTCTGGTATCTTCTAGCCCGGTTTCTTTGTGGTGGAGCTCAAATCAAATTTTCTCTTGTGAAAATATACTTGTAAACTGAAAGAAAAGTAGATACATATCAGCAGCCGTATGTATGTGTATTTAGTGCTCCTGCTCAAGTTCCAGCTCCCAGCTCTTGTGAGTATGTGTCTGGTTTGGACTCTTTGAGTGAGGAATAATAGAGTAGGACAGGATGTACTATGTATATGTATTCTTTTTCTCGGAGCACTGTGCAACTTTCTCCGCCTGTGCCTTCCCCAAATAATAATAGAATAAAATAGCCGAGTGCTGAGCGAGCAGTGAGCAGGCTGATGAGGCCGTACACTAGATCTGTATCCCATTTGTATGTATCTAGTATCTACAAAGTATCCATGCTCAGTGCTCAGTGTACAGTGTACATATGACCACTAGACCATCCACCTATAAAATATAACAGCATCAACCTACACATGTAAAAGTCTTCTTCTTCTTGCTGAGAACAAGATACAAAATGAGATGAGCCCAAGAAACTTGAGTTACAGTCTAAAATAGCAAAGGGATGGTTCAAGTTTCAGTTCCCTCTACAATATAACAAGTTATGTACAAGATTCAACATTCAAGACGAGGAGGGAAGGAAACTGAAAGAAAAGTCACAAACTTTTTCTTAGCAATTACTTACGCCAAGTACAATGTACAGAAAACAACACAGCATTGAGAATACAGAATCAGCCCAAGTATATGATACATGATACAATGAGGCATAAGTAACCGAGTGTTTTTGTATTCTTCTTACGCATTTTTAGTTACTTCTTGTAAAACACCGCAAAAAATCTTGTAAATATTTTCTTCATCATTTATGAAAAACAAATCAAACAATCAGTATCAGTATAAAAATCACAATGTATCTAGAATCTAGATGTACTTGTTGTTTTCCATTACATGGATCACTTAACATAATAACGTGGTTCCTTTACAGAAGAAATTGATGCTATGATCACTCAACTGGACTGAAAGAAAATAATAATAATCTTTTCTCTTTATGACAATTTAGCTTTGAAATTGAAACTCCTACAGGATCATAAACCAATTGATGAGTTGAGATGATTTTCCTACCAAAAGTTTCAATTCGGTTCCGACAGACACATTACTTCCTTTCTCGAGGCATTCTTTCCATAGCAACATGTGTACATTACACATCTATCCATATATTCACACGAGTAGAATGTAGAATGTAGGTTTTACAGTGAACAAATTGTAGTACCAGAGAAAAGGAGGATGAAAAGTGACTAGTTTCAATCTACGTATCTATTATACCTGTCATTTAGTCAGCCGAGAAGTGGTCTTCATTCCGGGAGAAAAGTTAGTTTTTGAACATGTCTCTAATGACTAATCACGAGTGATCCAGATGTGATGAGTACTTGAAGGAGAGTGTGCCGTGTACAGTGCATATGGTCTGTATGTAATGTGTATGTAGTACATGTAGTGTGTAGCCTAATGAAGAATAAAGAGTTTTCTGATTGTGTGTAAGTGTGTGGTTCTTTGCTTTGTTAGTTTTGGCTGTTGGCGAAAGTAATTTGACGCTAAGGCTCCCAACTCCCAACACTCACTTTACTTTCTCTATGAACCTTTCTCAAACAGTAGGTTGAGGAGAAAAGTTGTTGAAAGAAAAGATATGTACCGTGTACACTCTACACACACCCTGCATCCACAAAGTTACACCCACTTTTCGTTTCCTTCTCTTTCCCTTTTCTTTCAACAAGCCTCAAGAAGATACCACGAGTCATGATTACATAAAAGTATGCATAAAAGATAAAAGACACACGCGTCCATTCATACTCACTCTTTTTTTCCTTGTATTTTTGACTTGTTTTTATCTAATGGAGTAAACTAATGATTATTAGGCGGCCCTATTTGACAAACTAGAATAATCAAAAGTGAATGGCAGCAATGTGAAAAGATGTACTTGAAATATCGATATTCTTTTATCACCATTCTATGTATTCCCTTGATGACAGGACATGTCTGTTTTCTATGAGAATGAGGACTGAAGGAAATAAAGGTTTCAGTTATTAACGATGAAAAAATTAGCCTTGTAACAAACTTTGCACATTTTTGTATTGACGTTGACAGCATTTCGGAAGAAATTCTAGAAAATCCTAACATTTTTCTAAAAGACAGGGCAAAGAAAATCTGAGAATAATTAGCGTCTTTTATAGCCATTTGCGTGTGAATAACTGTCAAAGAACCGACTAAATGGAGCTGTTGTCATTTTCATTGTCAATGGGAGAGTTTTTTTCTCCCATTTTTTCACAAGAAGAAATGTCAAAATAGCTAAAAAAAGAAAGAAAAGTTGACGGTATAAAAAAATTTCATCGCTCATTTTTATTTTTATATGTTCATCCATTTACTGTTTGAATGTTATGTTTGACTTTGATTTTGACTTTGACTTTATCTGCGCTCAGACTAATAAATGAAATTCTATCAAGTACAACGGGGCTTGTGAATAAACCTTTTACTAAAATTAGTCAAAACTTCAAGCTCAAAGCAAGTAAATAAACACATGGTAGTTTGGAATTTCGAGTTTGGAAAGCAAACAAAATTTTGGCTAATTTAAAATATGGACAATGAACAATGGACAATGTAAATTCAACATTGTTAATAATTGACCACAGGGTATACTTTCTGTTTTCATATTCTCATATATTTCCCACAACTCAAATAAATCATGCATTCAATTTTCGAGAGAGAAAAGCTTGTAGTATTTTCTTTGTACACGCCGAAAAAAAGACATGTTCACCATTTGCATATATACGTTGTACTCGATTCTGTGGTTTAAATTCCATAGAAAAGGGACCATCGTCACACGTATCATGTGATGCATGAAAGTTTGTATGTGAATACATGACATGTGACATGTACATGACTTTCTATCTCTGTTTACACATGACGGAGCAAATGAGTCCGAATTCAGAGGAGCACTCGTTACACTTGCAGTGTCCAAGGTGAAAAGTTTGACAAGATAAGATTTGGGAAATGTCATACTACATTTATACATGTACATAAAAAAAGATATGCGCTTGTATTAAACATACGTTATGCTACAAACTGAATTCCATTACACCTCGTTTAGAAACCCCTTGCAATTCCTACCAACATGCACGTTTCACATGATAGGACGACGCAAGTTGATTAATGAACAGGTCGGCAGAGTAAGTGAAAACTAGAGAATGCAAGAGTAAACGAGAGAGGGAATTTGTCGGAAATGGAGCGAAATCCGGGGGTCATTAGTTCCAGAATACATACAGACACTAAATATGTACATATTTTAGTAAAACACACACACAAACGAACAGCCGCTATATTCTATTTATATTCTGTGTTCTACAGTCTACAGTCCACAGGAATAGCACATGTGAGAGTTTGAGTGCTCGTTTAAAAGATAAGATACAAATGCAAGTACATACCACCGGCTATTTATCCTGTACCATGTACCATGTGCCAAACAGATACGCACCACAAACATTTTGAAATGAGGTGGATGGTGGTGGAGTCTCTACTTAAAATGACACTGTTATACTTTTACACAGACTTTACCGCTTTATAAAATCCATACTTTGCTTTAGTTTGGTTTGAATTGGGGGTTCTTCAAAGAGTCGCCACGTCAAACTAAATTATAGAATCATGTCATGTGTGTATATGTATATTTTTACAACTACACTGAGCAATATTTTCAATGAATGTCAGGCTCTCGGACGCTGACACTGATCTTGTCCAAATGTGAAGGATGCTCTTCACGGTGAAAGTGTCTATTTGAATTTGTCTCGGTGTCGGTTTCAGAAGGGAAATTTTTATTCATTTTCACTCATTTTCATTTCAAATTCCTTCCAGCTTTCAAAAAACATGCTTCACCCATTGTCCAAGCTGTATTATGTAAATACGTAATTGTATAATTTAATTGCATAAACATGTTTTTTTAGTTTGCATGAACCTCCTTCAAAAAATATCGAAAAGAGATGTCATATTATGCACACATGAAATTATTAAATGAAATTGAATTTCACTGTACTAGGTTTTCAATTTTCAATTAATATATTATTATACTTTATTCCAAATTTTAAGGTTAACAAGGGAAAACGAATGGAATCATTTCCTTCCCTTTCAGCTTCTCAGTTTGGAAATCTCTCATAGAAAAATACACTGATAATGAATTAATGATGATATTTCATATTCTGATAATAATACTAAATTAATAGTTATTAATTATTTTACTCCCATGTATTTTGATATCTATTCATATATATCTTTTAAATACTGTCTTTTTACAGGATTATTCCTGATTCTTGATGAGCATATACAGCGAGTAGAGCAAGATGAAGGATGATATAATAAATAATATAAGAAGAAAGATAGATAGATATAGATAGATGGCTAGATAACTAGATTATAGAAAGATGAGGGAAGAAAAAAAGTATGAGAATTATACAAAAGATTTTTAAGTCCATTGTCATGTATTGTTATATGAGGATGCTCCATTTTCATGGAGCCTGTCCTCCTCCTCCTCCTCCTTTTCTTTTCTAGTGGTATTTATTAAGAGAACAAGAACGAAAGAAAGATAGAAAGAAAGAAAGAGACATCCATGGAATGAAGTTGAATGGGGAGAAAAAGAAAAGAAACGGGTGATATAGAGATATAGAAATGCAGAAAGTCAGAGGCATGCATGAAATAGAATGAAGAATGGAATGGAGGATGAAAAGTATTTTTGGAGAATGAAGAGAGGAAAAAATGTCATGATGTCTTGTACACATACTCATACTCATACACACATGCATCTCGTATTTATATTTATATTTGGAATACATACCGGTACGTACAAACATGATAAGTTATATGGTGGTACGTGTCTGTACATCTTACATATATGTATAAAAATTTCTCTGTTATCCATGAGGAAATAAAGAGAGCACATACATAAGGAATATCTCATACTTATAGGAACATTGGAACTGGCAACTGGAAACTGAAGAATATAGAACATGTAGAATTCATGGAGTATTCTTAAAAGCATCTTTCTTTTATCAAGGCTCTTTTGCCATTACCATTGTCATTGTCATGTCTTGAATTCTGTGAATTCTGAGAAAACTTGGAAACGTAATAATAAGAAGTGAGGAAGTCCTAAGCTTTCCTGAGCTTAGAAGAGGCTTAGACCTTAGTCACTCACTACTTCTCCATCCGCATTCATCCGACTCTCTCTCTCTCTTTCTCTTTACGTGTGTGTGTGTCTGTTGTGTGTCCTTCTAGTCAACTATGCTCTTTACTATACTTTTTACTCTTCAAGTTCCATTCATTCTTCCTCCCACTACTACCACTACTACTGCTCTTTCTCTTTCTCTTTGAATTTCCTCTGTGCCTTGAAACTATAAGTTTGGATGAAACTTCAATTCCAACTTGCTCCTCTCACTTCTATCTCTTTGGCAGTTTTGAATTCTTCTGGGAGTATTAGTATTATCAAAGTATTAAGTATTTTACCACAAGCACCAGCACAAGTATATAGTGAGTGGTGAGTGCTAATAAACTAATAAACTCAACAACTGAACTGCCGACTTATCTTCCACTCTAAATTCGACTTTCATTCCTCTACTACAGATATTCCTATATATGGTTCTCATAATGTGGAGTTATATAGTTGGAAATTCCAAACGGATGGAATCCAATCGACAGTCAACCATCATTTCACGACTTCTTAATCTGTATTCTGTATTATTATTATCTACTGGGTGTTTAAAAATAATCGCGTAAAACTTTTTTCCAGCAAATTCTAATAAAAACCATGGAATTTTCAAATACTTTTTGTCAATTTAAACACTCTGTGTTTTAGAATTGTTGCTTCAATTTTGATTCCAATAACGTCATGCTTCATACTTTAAAAATGAGAGTTGTAGCATTATAAGTTTTGGCTCATTGAACAAAGAGTACATGATGCAACTTCTCCAAGGCTTAAAGCTTAAATACAATAATTATTTCGAAGTATTATTGCTTTTAAATGATTTAAAAGAATTCAAAATTAACGCCTCGTTCTTTCTCAAGTGTTTAAAACAAAAAAAAATATTACATTTTGCATTTCAAAAAAGTACAAAAAAACTATGGATGGAAAATGAAGGCTGGGTAAATACCAAGCATCTGAATGCATCCAACATTCAGTACCTCGGTATAGTTATAGACGCATAACTTTTGAGTTGAGGCATCTGTCTAGTCTCTAGTTCATAAAGTGTACTAAACTTTCAGTACTTAGTTTTTAGACAAAAGTAAATGCAAGTTACATTTACAGAATGATGTGGGTGGGAAAAGAAGGAAAAAAAGTGAAGTTGAACCTCTTCAAAAAAAAAAGTTGAGGAAGGATGAGAACAAAGCTAGTTCTTCTGGTTCCCTTTCCACTTTTCCGTACAACACGTGCTTCTTTGTTTTGTGTGATGTGCTTCTCTCGTCTCTCAATAGAGAAAGTGAAACAAATACAAAGAGTAAACATACTTAGGAAGCCTCTTCATATCTAGGATCTAGGAGTTGAATCGAAAATGCAATTCAATTCTACTCGTATTTTTTAGTAAGAAGACATATGGCACAAACTTGGTCTATTTCCCTGAATGTACTCGCGATTTACCAAAATACCACGCATAATATAATAGGCTCTGACGTTTGTCATTTAACTGTTTGTATCATCATGTTAATTCAGAATATGGTACAACAGACCTGAATTGTTCTGCCCTTTAGTTGATTTTTGATTTTTTCCTTACCTTACGTTTTTTTGTAAGAATACGTTATCAGGGAACTTGAAAATTTTTGTGATCCAAAATAAATCAAAAAACTTTTGGTGACTTATCGGTGACTCTGTGCTCACAATTTTCAGTCTGAAATCCCTAAAACCAGGTACATGAAACATTCTTGTCTTCATCTCTCACATACTGAAACGCCGACACCGACACTTTAGCTTAGTCCAACTCCTAAATACGATCCGCTTCCCTAGTCTAAGAACATGGGCACACTATCGTACAAAAGCAGAGCTTTCTTTCACTACGAAATAGAAAAGAATAGGAGCAAAACAGTGGAATAGGAAAATAGGAAAGACGATTGTTGGAGAGAATCTTCTCAAGTGGGGATTGTCATCCAAGTTGAGAGAAAAAAGAAGTCAAAGGGAAAATCAATCTTGTATACATACAAAAGGAGCATGGCATGACTTTATTATACATCACAGTTCTATTATATCTGACTGCAGTTTTTTTTATCTCATACACATAATATGTACAATGTGCATTGTACATACCCTCGTTGCATTTAGTTTCTAGTTGTTACGCTGCATTCAGATATTGGATTTTGGATGCATTTTTTAAAAGCGAGTAAGAATTAAAGCTAGTAGCTTTTATGCTTAGCCAACGTGCTTATTTATTATTCAAATCATCTGCAGTTTTTACTGCAAATCTATCGAAAATCGAAACCACCCTTTTAATTGTACAGGACACGAACACGAATTGTTATCTACAGCAAAAAAAACTGAGCATGAACAAAAAAAAACAAACTGTCATGAAATTCTTTCTACTCCCCTCAGGTTTAGCAATAGTTCTTTGTCTATAAAAAACTGGTGAAATGAAACAGTTAGACAAAATGACTGGGCGTTTTGCGAAATTCCGTCTATTTTATATTTTATATGCTTTACTACCACAAGTATAAATTTTATCACTATGTCTACCAAAGTATACTCATATGCACATTAGACATTAGAAACATCTACTTATAGGTACATATATGAATGCATTTAAGGGGGTGTGGAAATAGTTGCGACGATGTGAAATATCGAAAATGTGAAATAAAAGAGAAAGCAAGGAAATTTTCTCTTGTGACAAAATCCAAAACTAATTTTAGAAACGACAGAGAGAGAGAGAGACAGGGAGAGACCAGGATCGTATAGACGTCAGTCTAACAAGTTGGATCTAAATGATGGCCTGTCGTCGATAGAACCTCCGGCAAATCAACCATCACCGCAACCTCATTTTTCTCACTTTCACTATCTCCTGCCCTTTCTCGCACAAATCGGTTCATTTGATCTTTTTCAAAGTCATCATCATGTAACGTATAATAACGTATATAATAATACTCAACCTAGTAGAAAAGGCCTCACAGCTACTTTTTCATTTTGTGCACATATTTCCATTCAAGTAAACCTGATAATTTCAAGGCTACTTTCTATGTATACTTGACTTCATTTTTTTTATTACTTTTGACGCTTTCAAAACAAATTTTCCATATAATGTTTTAAAGAGGTTACAAAGCTTGATTAAAAATATGATTATTTAATTTAGAGACTCAAAATACCTATTTAAACTAACCTTTGTGCTTGTGCATCCCATTTTTCATAATTAAGCATCAAATGTAAAATATTTGGTTGCTCTTTGTGCGAAATGATGTATTTTTTTTGTATTACATCTTCAATTCTTCATTTTCCTTATAATGATGGAAATAAACCATTAGTTTTGCACATGTGTACTTTTTTATGTTTATCATAAACTATCATAAGCTTAAAAATTACAAATGTCTAGAAATGAAGCATGAATTTAACATGATAAACATCTCCGAATACACATAAACTACAAAAGGATGTCCATCTAATTCAAAAGCAAATTTCAGGCTAAGACTCTAGTATTTTACTTATAAGAAGAAGAACGTAAAAGAGGCCTTAATCCTTAATGGGTGTATAATGGTTAATGGTCGTCCCGAATCTCAAAAGAGGCCGTAAACAAATACTATTTTACACATAAAAAATGAGGCTCTTTGAAAGATTTTTGTTTATAAAAAAAATCGGAATTAATGAGGCAAGCAATTTTTCTATGACGTAGTACGCTTTTATGTCAGTGACATGATAGATATTAAAAGCATAATATACACGCATAAACATTTAAAAAAATGGATCAGTAATTTTTCCTTTATCATGTACAAAATCACTAGCAAGTTTCCATTGCAGCCCCCTCTTTGTGACCCTCTTTGTAGTAATAATAACGACATGTAATTGACAATTGACCCAACTCGGAGGCTTTTCTGGTTCTGCTGCTTCAGCCTCTTTATCTACTCAATGGTCAGGTCACATCCGAATGGAGCAATATAAAATGGAACAGGAGTAGAGAGCATGAGAGGCAGAGGACTTTTGTACTCGGATTTTGGATAGAACCCCGAATGTAAAATGGAGAGGTAAAATATTTTATTACAGTGACGTAGGACGTATAGTTGAGTCATATAAATGGATTTATGGTTGGTCCATAAAAGCCGAGTTTATCCCTTCATAATCCTCAATATTTTTTCACTAGTTCTCTCTATTGTTTCACTTTCCCTTCACATCTCACATCTGCATGGTATGGTGATCATGTTAAGAGTTCAATTGAGCTCAGTTCAGTTCAGTTTAGTTCAGATCGTCGTCATCGTCATCCCAAGTACAAGTGCCTCTATATACTCTCCATACATTCCCCTTATTTCTGTCACTAGTAATCCTCTCATAAATTACGCACTGTTTAAAATGCACATACCATCGCATCGTATCCCCATGCATGTACAACATATAAAATGTACAATGTACATGTAATATAAAATGTGAAATGTGAACCATTCAGAATTCATTTCAGTTTTGGATTTCTGGATTCTCGAGTAGAGATTAGATGAACTGTTTCATGTTTCCACATCATAGAGGAAAATAAAAGGACCACTTCAAGTACATAAAGTACACCCAATTTTCTTTTCATGTTCTATGTAAAAGGGACATGTAGTCCAACGCAATGATGCGTCCGTTCATGCTCTTTTTGTCTCAATAAGTTTTACCATAATCATTCTATTGAGTGTTTGAAATTTACTAAACACTAAACAGTAGACACGGCCATTTGAATTTTAGTACCATTTCTGGATTAATTATAAGCTTATTACTTACTAGTACTTCGTAAAACGTAGTCAAAGAATTTAAAAGCTCTGTAAATGAATGCCCATAGTCAAACCGTCTACCGATATTTGATATTTGAAAATAAGATTTGTTCACATGAGGAGGAAATTTGCTTTTATCTATTATGAGCAAATTTATCTAAATCCCATTGGCATTCCGAATTCCCGATTCCGAATGCCGAATGAACGAACATGATAAATATAAAGGGCTATTAAAAAGAATCTATGAACAATTTCTACGTAATTCGTAATTATGAGCTGAAACTGGGGACAAACGGAACAAAAATTTCCAATCCTATTCTACCATACTTTTCATACATACTTGCTTTCCATTTCCTTTTCACATTAGTTGATTTGCTTTCAGGTCATTAGTAAATAGTAAATTAATGTGTAGATGCATGTACATAATGAATGATTCACAGAATATGGGAAGTAGAAACTTGTGTATTATGTATGCATTCATAAGTAAATATTATATAGAGCCATTACTGGCTTTACTTTTGTGATAAAATATCTGTATTGGCCTTATCAGAATTCGACTTCATTAATTCCTACACCCATTTTGGCAGCCAAACGGCTCATATTTGCTTTGTCTCTTCAGTTTCAGTTTTATTATATGAATATACTTATTACATGAATCTTTAATGAATTTAATAATAGTAACTTA
Source organism: Sminthurinus elegans (assembly GCA_034698325.1). Classification (NCBI taxonomy): domain Eukaryota; kingdom Metazoa; phylum Arthropoda; class Collembola; order Symphypleona; family Katiannidae; genus Sminthurinus; species Sminthurinus elegans. The sequence continues at coordinate 12,952 of JAQGBI010000064.1, read as the reverse complement.
TATAAAGATAAATGAAATATTTGTAAAATATCTAATCTCAACCATTCTTAAAATCCAATGGAATTGAATTTGTAGGCTAAATTCTAGATTCTAGATTGTAGGTTTTATGACATACTTTCTCCAAAAGTTCCTCTGCACTTTGAAATCTCTACAAATGAATTGGTTGGATATTTTGAATAGTGGATAGAATATAGGCTATAGATGAGTTTCAGAGTTTCTATTGGTAGTCATAAAATTTTATCAAGGTTATCAATTCTATTTGATAGTTTTATGATTACACAAAATGACTTGTAAGAACAAGAACAAGAAGAGGAACAAGTTCAAATTCAATCATATACTAGATACAATAGGTTATAGATACTTTTAATTTCTCCCTGGCTTGTTTTTTATGGATAAAAAAAACTTTTTTTAATTTGTTGAGGAAATTACTAGTTTAAAGTTGGAAGTCATGTCATAAAATGGGGAAAAAGTAATAATATTATGTTAGTAAAATGTTTAACGGTATTTACCTTTTCCCGGTAGAATCTTTAGAATAAAAACAACACTAATACTTACACGAGATTAATCTTTTTGTAAATTCTCACCGTGTGTGTTCTTCCCTTTTCCAGAGGATCTAAAATCAATTTTCTGACATAATATCTTAAGACTTAGCTTTATACTGTGACTGCTTTTTTATCAATATCAGATTCAATTGATTGGATAAAAATTTTACTCTGAGAGATACAATTTTAAATTGTATAAGCACACATACGCATGGAACTTGAGCATGGAGTTTGGAGTATAAGCTTACTTGCTTATTGTTTATAACGTTTATATAGTAGCAAAAGGAAAGTAGAAACTGAGGCCAAAAAGTGTACAATGTCTTTGAGTTTGAAGTGTAATGTAAAAAGGCATGAGAGATTCCGGAGGAAAACACGACTCGCCAAAAATAATTAGAATGCAATACGTTACGCCTTCCCTGACCACACGGATGTATAGGCAATATAAAATCTTGCAAGAACAAGTCGTGACATGAGAGATAATAAGGAAAATCCCTTCTCTTGCTTTCCTTCCTACCCTAAAATTTTCTCCATAGTAAACTCAAAACTATAGTCAAGGCAAGTCAAGTCAACTAAACATAAGGAAAGTACAAGTCAAAATTTTCCTGAGTATCACTATACGAAATTTATAACTTGAAAGTAGAAAACATGCAGTTTTGCTCTACTGAAAATGTAACAGTATCTATATGGGAATATCAAAAACCAAAACTGGACTACACTATCACTCTCTCGTTCTTATGGTGCAGATAGAGATTTTCCTCTCCCCTTCTATCTGGTCCATCATTTCTCCTTTCTTTCTATTCACTACTCATACTTTTGGACTAAAGTTAGTACAAAGTGCAAAGTCTGTACAAGGTCTTAAGTCTCAAGTCTCTAGAGAATGCAAAACATTTGCATTTGATATCACAAACTGAACTGACTGACTCCCTTCTCGCTTCTTCTGTTCATATTTGTTTAAAACTTTATAACTCAAAAACAACAACAGAACTCATACTTGAAGTAAATATGATGCCTACATTATTTTGTTGTTCAACGACTTTCAAACCGTTAAAAAATGGGATTGGGAATTTTCTAAAGAATAATTTCTTTTCTGCACTACCTTTTATAATAATTTGTACATCCATTTTATCAATGTTCAGACAAATGATTAAGGTATAAACTAAATAAATTCAGCTTGTATTGAATTTTATCTTTTCATTCCCTCATAAAAACCGCGTCACAATGATGATGACACTAATAATAAATAATAAATATTGCTTTTCCAGTATGCCGTTCAAAATACAAACTTGTAACAAACTCCAGAAGTCTACAGTGAATAAAAATTGAATGAAAAGCTAGACAAGTCATTTGTTCACTGAGAGAGAGAGAGAGAGAGATACTGGAATAGATTTCATAAAATTATTTCACTCAATTGATTTTGAGTCGGCTTATTCAAGCTTCAAGTGAAGTGTCTCATGTCTATAGTGTCTATAGAAAAAGTAAATAAATAAAAGAAAAAAATGCTTGACTATACACAGCACACACTGGAGAAATTGACAATGTAATAATAATACGAAATAGCTGGATGACGATGACGATGACGGTTACAAAGTAACTTGGGAAATTTCCTCATTTTTTCTACATGTTCTATTTATCACTGTACGGCTGTTCCCTGTTCAATGTTGCTACAAGGGTTGTTGTGAATAGACTTTGCTTTTGTTTTGATTTCCTACCAAAACACTGCACACTGAAAAGTGTACAGTGTACACCCTTCACATTCTTCTTTATATGATACACGATAATCCTCGCCTTTAAACCCGTATACAAAAACATATACGCCCCCACTATTCCATTTCTTTAGAGGAGCACCACCCGGATTATACATTATACGTAGATACACCATGTATTATGTATTATATTATAAAGTTTTAGTTTGACAGCCGGAAGACTGTCAAAGGGTATAGATTTCATATTATTATGTACTTGGAATTTGAAATACATTGATATATTATATTATATACGTATATATAAGAACCGATTTCCTCTCGTAATGACGAGGGAGTGAACTGGTCTCAAGTCTCACTGGAACTTTCAGTTTGGTTTCGGGTTTTTCAAATGGAAAGTGCGTTTTTTCTACAAGTAAATCATCTCTCTTTTTCTATCTCTCACTCTCTCTGCGTCCACAGGATGAGCATCACCATCACCATCATCATGATCATCAATATCCCCTTTCTCTCCCTTTCTCTTTCTATTCTCGCTCCTCTTTTACGATACACTGTGCCGCATAGGAACATACAAATGTTTTCTAGCGGTTCATAAATGAAGCTTTGTCATCGTGGTTGGCAAACAGTTTAGAGAAAATTTTCCCCTCAAGTTGCAACTTTCCCTATACAGCTTTACAACGTTCACTGCTCTCTCTGCATTGTAACTTTCAGCCCCAGTTCCAAAGACCCAAGATCTGAAATCTCAAGAGTTGAGGTTCAAGTTGCGGATAAGAGAGTTGAGCGTCCACGGAAGAGAGAGGCTTGTCTTCTTCTTCTTCTTCTTCTTCTTGTCGTCCTTCTCAAAATTCCAGATTAAATGCCTAAGGCAGTTTCAGAATTGAGATAGAGCTTTCTCCCGACTTCCTTTCACTCCACACTCTAGACTCTACCCTCTCCTTTTTTCTGTTTTCTTTCCTCACATTCTTTCAAGTTTGGCTGAGCTCTTGCTTTCTTATCTCTGTCGAGGGTAAAACTGGCAAGAGAAAAAAAGCTGTATAGTAAAAAAAACTAGAATTCAATAGAATGTGAAATTGTAGAGTAGTTGAGAAGAAAAAGAGAAGAAGAGAAGAACAAACTACAGAAAATGTATAGCTGTATAATATGTAAATATATACACGTATAGAATGTAGAAAATGGAGTGAGAGTGACGCTTGTGGCAAGCCTATTTTTTATTCAACTTATCAAACTACTGTACACTGTACTGACTCAAGGCAGAGTGAAGACGGTTCTTAAATTTAGATACTTTGAACTACACGCGCCGCATACATAAAAAGCTGGGAAATTTACACACAATTTCTTTCTTCTATTACTCCGGAAATGAACAAATGAAGGACTTTCACCAATCACCCAATGATATATGAATGTTTGAATGTATGAATTGTATAATGTTTTATTTTATGTCTAAGTTTTGTTTTGACACTGGGCTGATAACCATTTTTTAAAAATTTGGTGTATCTTTCTCTTCTTATTTTACAACACGTACACAATCATAACGTGATACAAAATTTTTATCATCTTTTGACTTTCACCACTGTTTTTAGTTTTCAACATCCATCTTATCTGTTGAAAGGACTGAGAACGTACAGACTTGCATATAATATGTACAATGTTCGTGGAATATGATGAGAGCTCATTGCCTCTAGCATCATGCCATAAAATTACAAATTACCTCGAGTACAAAACATTCACCAAAACTGACATACATACATACATCTCCAATCTGCATATTATTTGTATGTAAAATCTCATGTATTCAAATCTTGAGATGGAAGAAAAAAATCATGATTCAAATTTTGTGATTTGTACTTTGTACTTTTTTTGCCAATAAATTTTCAATTTTATCTCCATCTCTCAATCTGAATTCTGAATACACTGAATTTGAATCTAAATCATCCTATTGCCCTTAAACCTTAAATCTTAGTATTATAAAATGGAATGAAATAGTTCTTCTCTTTTGCGTACATTTTCTATAGTTCATAGCTCATAGTTTACAACTTTTTGTACATTTATAATGTATTCTAAAGATAATAGGATAAAAGGAGTTTTTCCACAACAGTAATATGCGTAATGATAATAATAATAATAATAAAACTAATCTTGGATTCAGTATTTGAACTGAATACAGAATACAGAATAAAGAGGAGGAAAATTCATCGTAAAGTCTAAATTGTAAATATAGAACAGAGAATCCAGAGAATTCCGAATCCAGACTTTTTTTTATTAAAAGAATTTATTTTGATTTCATTCAATGTTGAACGGATAAAGTTTTCTTTTTGGTGAGAGGGAGAGAGACAGAGAGGAAAAAAGTTTGTGAGAAGGAAATCCGTCAATATTATTTTTTTCATGTGATGTTCCACAGTCCACATACATTATACAATGTACATTGTACATACATTGGAATGATATTATTAGATGTGTAGTTGAATGGAAAATGGGGATGGAATTCCAAGTTGGATATTAGTATTAGTACACAGTATTGTGAGGTAAAAAAAGAAAAAGGAAAGAAAAAAAGAATTGAGAATTGAGTTTGATACCGAATCCTAAACCAAACCATGTCCTAAGTCCAGTCTATTCCAGTTTCATTCTTTGTATTCAGAAGGAAAGGAAATTGAAAAGTTCCATTGTGATATCCCGTTCTACGTCGTTCCGTCATTCGTCCTACATTCTGTATTTATTGAGGATGACCAAAGTCCTTGGTCTGTGGAGTATAGACTGTAGAGTTTAGAGTGTGGAGGGAGATCAAATTTTAAGAACTCACCAGTGGCCATTGGCCAGTGGCTTTCACTTTTCTCATGTTTTCTCTAACTAGACACACAACAGTCCTGAATCAAATCATGACAATAAAGCCAATTCGTATCCCGTTACCGTTACTCTGTGTATTTACAATGTACACATTGTACACTGTACAGTGTACATATTATTTACTCATGCCTATATGTTAGTAAAAGAGCTTTCTTCACAGTATACATGTATGGACATTGAGCATTGAGCCTTCGTTTTTTATTTTGATTTGCAACTGGGATCAAACTTTAACTTGTTTCTTCTTTCCCCATTGTCAAAACAAATACGCACACTACTCAAAATTCAAAAGTTGGACGGTCAAAGAAAAGTTTTGACGTTTTTATGCGTAACATGTAACATTATCGTAAAGTACTAATTCAAAGAACATTTAGTTAGCTTTGCGATGCAATGCTGGACATATGTATGTACAATGTTTCATTTCTTACGTCAAACAGTTTTAAAAGATTCGAGTTCAAAATCAAGTTCAAGTCCAATCTATTTTATGTACAATGTACAACCACAAACAAGATCCAAAAAAAACACAGAACTTTATTACTCAGGCCTTGTGAAAATTTAAGAAAAGTCAATTTTTCTTGATAATATTCAACATTGGGAATTGGAAAATTCAGCTAATTAGCCATATAGATTCAAAATAAAATCCAAGCATATTAGTTTTAGCTTTAAGATTTTTCCATTCAAATTAGGTATAGGAAAATTTGATATAATATAAGGAGATGGATTGCTGCAGCAACAGCAGCAGTACGTTTGAGGCCTGAAAAATGGTACATGTTATATATATTATACAAAATACAGTGTATCTAGAGTCTAGAGTGTAGAAAGCAATAAGAATGTGAATGTGAGGATGAGAGAAAGCGAAAGAAAAGAGCTGTTTGTTCCCGATAAGAAATGTACATAAATGGATAGTATCTCATCATGCTTCGCACATGTAAAATGGTTTAGAGTTTACACACTGACGCTTTATACTCTCAAGTATTTTATATTACGAGGCTGCGGATTGCCTATACATCCATAGCCCAAAACAGGAGTTGACAGTAACATCCGCAACACTAGTCGTAACAATCGTACATGAAACCCGCAAAACGCAAAACATATACACTGTACAGTGTATATGACTGCTTGACTATGTGTAATATAATGTTTATATGTACGGTCAACAAGCACGATCCACATCCACATCGACATCCACATGGACGGAGGGACACATTACCCTTATTTATGAAGCTCTTCAGAGGCCTTGTATTTATTTGCTTCAATAATCCTCAAGTCCTTTTATTGTATGCGGTCAAATAAACTCTCTAGTACCTATAGGTTCCACATAAAGCTTCCGTTGAAATTGGCAAAGGATATGTTGTCTATAAGGGTTATCCCCATGTCCCCAGAAAGTAGACATAGAAATGGAGAAATGGAGAGCACAAACTAACATTATACACATGCTGTCATTCAGTGTTATATCCATTTCTACATTTACGCCCAACTCACTAAAATAAAACTAGACCATGTACCATGTACAACACACTATGTACTACGACACGAAATACAGTCCACACAACGCTAAATAAATGTGAATATGTAGATTTTTTTTCATCTTTGAATCTGAATCTAAAGCTGAATCTCATAGATTGACAGTAAAACTCCAAGCAAACAGAACAAGATTTGAATCACATGTATGTATATATATTCACCAATACACAATCTACATGGTATACTTTGTAAAAGTAAAAGTCCTAAACAAAAAACCATTTTGGATATCTATTTAAAGTTGACATAAAAACCCGGACATTTTATTAGTGTAAACACATGTTTGTAACATTTTCATCGCCTTTTTCTACCACTGTGTATCCAACACCAATCTCATACAAATGTACAATGTACAATAAACTGAATGGAATGGAATTACAGTAGTAGTACAAAAAGAACGTCAATGACATCAATTCAAATGGGAGAACAAGAGAAATCGGAATAAAAGTAAGTAAGAGCTAGAGTTTTACCGCTCCGCTGTTCATTTACCGACAAAATCTCATTTGTGAAATGGAAAATGGATGAGCAATAAGCAAGTGGCAGGAAACAGCAAACACAATTTCTAGCACTCTGTACAATGTACACTGTACATTTCATGAACAAGGGGCATATTAGATGAAATCCAATAACTTGATACATACGACCACTAAAACAAGTACAGAATGATAAGTAAAACACTGTAAGCTCTAATGCATGTGTTTTCTTATTTTTTTATACAACCAAAAACCGAATATTCATACTAACAATAAAAATCCACATGTGTCTCAATATGGTGAATCCCTTTACTCTTTATGCAGATACAAATTCGTGGATTTGTAGTGGTCATCGTACACTTTACGTGAAGGCCATTGAACGGAATACATAAATAAGTAAATGGGAAAGCTTTTCTCTTCTCCAAGAGTCATTTGACTGATTGAGTCCCTTTTGCCATTCTGATTTTCTCCTTTTTCCAACACGGACAACGAACAGTGGTCAGTGGAGGATTATGTATATTGTATATTGTATAGTGTGCAGCTGTACTTACAATAGACACATGCAGAATGTATATTATTATACATGATACATTATGCATGTAAATTTGAATGTTGAATGGTTGGTGTCTGTGCAAAAGACTTGTTTTGTGATTCCATCTCATCTACGATCTGTATCCAGAATTCTGGTTCTGATTCTGAATACAGAAGATGAAAGTATGAGCACAGGCTTTTCTATTTTCTATGCACGATAAACACAAAACACAAGACACAAAAAGCCCAACCAGTGGACAATGAACGATGGAAGATATCAGAGAATCGGAGAATGAGCTTAGTTGTAAGTTCTATTTTCTCTTCTCTACATAATATATTCTAAATTCCAACCAAGAACCAAGTCAATTTTTTTCAAACCTCTTTCTCTTTGCACTATTTCCTTTTCTCTTTCAAATAGCTTACACACTACACAGAGAAAGAAAATATAGGATCAAAATTACGATCCTACACTAAAACAAGAAAAATATACAAAAATACCAAGACGAAACATCTTTTTGTTCTGAATCCTGAATTGTGCATAGGAAATAACTGAAATAAGGAATCTTTTTATTTGAGAGGGTTGAGAGGAATGGACAGGAAATCTAAATGCAACTAAGGATGCAGACAATCAAAGTACATGTATCTATATTCTAGATTCTGCATTCTAGATCCTCAATTCAAGATTGTACATTGTACAAGTAGTTACATCCGTGGTATTAGGGAGCTCTAAAGCTATTCTTTCCGCTTGTACGCCTGTTGGTTGTGGTTGTAGGATAAGAGTTGGAAGTGAAAGGAAGGGAAATGTTGTCAAGATTCTTCACAGGTTTTTTCTCCATCAATCTTTTATCTTGTTTCTTCCATGGCTATTCGTGCTTTTACTCCTTGTTCCGGAGATTTTTTTTTCAGTCATAGTATTATCCTGTACATTGTACATGGGGATTCTGTATGGCTCTTTGTTTTTTGTATGAGCGGAATAACAACAACGCTCGTCATTTGTTCATCTCAGACCCCCTTCTTAAAGTACTTGTTTAAAGAGCAAAAGGAAAGAAACCTACACACAAATGGGAAACAAAGCATTTCAATACAAAATGTTTTAAAGACGAATTTAAAGGTTTGATCAAAATTGGAAATTTATTGTAAAATGAGCCAGTTAGTAAAATCTATTAAAAAACTAACTTGTTTTTGTTTCATGTGTTTTAATTTTTGACTAATAAACTTTTGAACTTGATCCCTTCAGCACACAAAATTAAACAAGATATGAAGACAAGGACTTTTTGAAAACTCCTTCTCATTAATTATTTACGTGTCAAAATGAAGCAAATCTTCATATTCTGCAGTATAAATGATAGTTACAATACAATGTAATAAAGCTTTTTGAATAGTTTAAAATATAACCTACTGTTGTCGGAACACAACTGGAATACTCGATACCTTTGAGAGTAAAGTTTATTTTGCAAACCAAGTCGAGTTGTATTCCTTGAAATCTATGAAGTGAACCACATGTATCTTTTGTTTACAAAGTTATTATCCGTTCAAAGCTAAAAGTTTAAAAACTAAGGACATAGCAAGTGTAGGCACTTTAATACAAAAAAGCAAAATAAAAGGTAAAAGTGGTACAGAATTCCTGAACACTTACATTTTGGAGACAAGCTAAAAAGATTGGAGTCTCAAAACTATAAAAGTACGAGAGTGCAAAATACGATCCAGTTTACGACCACTGGTAACAAATTTGTAGTATGAAGGGGGAACAGGATGCAGAATCAACTTGAGTTGACAGTGTGGCGAGTTTAAAATTGAGAATCTAAACCTTGTCGATTGTGTAGGGGATGCATAAAAAGTAAAGCCAATTAGCTCTAATGGTTTGCAATCAGTGATTTGCATGTTCTAGCACTCTTCCCTTTAGTTTTTAGTCTACTTCTTTCTCTACACCAGCCTACTACAAATAATGCAATGCGATGCAGAACCAAATTCTCTAGCTCCATTTCATTCAATCCGATTACAAGAATACTTCTTCTCTACCCCTACCCTTTTTCTAGCACCAATCAGCATTCTGATGTTAACACTGTGTTTTTCATGTTTCCAATAAAACAGTTGCATTCTTGGGGAACGTTGGCCAAATTAAATATTCAAAGCTTGACTGCTTGTCTTTACATGTACACAGGATTTTTTCCCGAAATCCAAAAACCACAATTCACTCTGAGTTTCCTTGTCAAGTATCTTGTATGTATAATGCACAATGTACATAAATGACATTCAAACGTTATAGATTTTAGATATTATTATTTTTACAAACACCTTCAATCTTAAAGTAAAAAATTTTGTGCCATGGATGAACAAGTTTGCTAACCACACAAAAATCACAAACTATGGAATGAGAAACTGTCTTATGAAATACGTGAATTCCCATTTTACAGTTTCTATAAAGGTGAAAAGCAATTTTCCAGCTATCACATTTGTTGTTTACTGCCATCCGCGGTAGACATAAAAATCTGAATACCAGAAACTGAAAGCGTTTTAATACAAAGAATAGAGAATAAAAGAGAAACAAGTTTTCTCCGCATCAACATGAAAAAATCAAGTGGTATGATAAGCTTTGTATCGATTTTTACATTAAAGGTTTTCAAGATGATAGAAAAAAAGAAAGCAAAGATGAAAGAAAGACGTGAAAAAGAAAAAATCAGACACACAAGGTATTAAACTACATTTTTACATGTTACATGTATGCTGTATTCAATATGAAGACGAGAAGCTCCAAATTCCACACATACATGATGTGAAGAGTAATCATCTATGGCAAAGTACTTCCGTTATTTCCTTCAACCATATCATTGTGTTTTTTTTAATACTCTCATCTTCTATCTGTCTGTTGTGATAATAAAATACATGTTATGAATAGAGTATGGATTCAGCTTAATGCTGCTCCTTTACTCTTTATAAATGCGGTAGCTAGAAAAAGAAGAATAATAATAATGGGAACACGAACAAGAGTGAGAAAAATGTGAGGTTTTTCCTGTCAAAAGTCGTTTGTGAATATCCACTTTGGATAGTGTGCTTAACGTAATTTAATTTTGATGGATTATTTTTATTCGGATGTCATTTAATTTGTACATCTACTTTTGAAAGTTATGCATCATGTTTTGTCTTTCACATTTCATATCAAGTAAAGCAAAAGGTAAGCCGGCATCACAATCAGAACAATCAACTAAATAAACATGAATCTCACCATCTTTGGATCTAGCATTCATGTTGAATATTTTTCTTGCGGATATTAGAAGATCTAAAACATGACTAGGAAATGTCGACTATTGTGAGTATTTGAAATATGTATACTGTATAATCTTCAATATGTATCTTTACTCAGGATTTGCAAGGTTTTTTACTCAACTTTTTCAGCTTTTCTCAACATCAGTAGGAACATTTTCTTTGTTTTCAAACATCCACACAGAATTTAAATACAGTCGGAAACATGGTTATTGAAAATCTACCAGCAAACAACAAACATGCATTTTAAATAAAGTCACATTGTATACAAAAAAAAACAACATACAGCCACAAAATCTATTCTATTCTGCTCTCTGTTGTCAAATGTTATCCAAATTCTACTTTTACTTTGAATAATGAGAAATGAGAAGCTGCTTTTATGTAAAGCACATATCCACCCATATTTGTATGTTATAAATATTATGATGGTACAAGTACAATGTACAATACACAATCCACTCTGAACTCTGAACATATGACATGTTACATGTGTTCCTGTATCGGTTCGTTATGTGAAAAATCGTAGTAAAACATTGTACGGACCACGGAGAAGGAGAAAGAAGAAAAACACAACAAGTACAACAAGAGAGTATGAACTGTAGTGGCGAGGCCGGGAAGAAAAGCAATCCATCTATCAAAAAAAGGTGTATTTTTTATACTTTGAGAAAAGTAGGCATACTCTTTCCCTTTGTCTGCTTCTATGCTTCTAGAGTCAGAGTCTTGTACAAGTGTGTATTCTACTCTTTTCTCTTCTTGTAAGTGTGTTTTCTTCTATTCCTGAGGGATATGGTGATTTGCTCGGTTTTTATACTGACAAACTACCTCATGTAAGATGTTTTATCGATTGTCTTAGAAGAAAGATCACAGAGTAAAATGCTTTCTCCGCTTGTACCTTTTATGTACATACAAGTACACTGTACACATAAACTAAAGAAAACTGTACATTGTACACTGTACACGTGTACTAGAGTAGGTTATGCGTTATGCACAATATTTTACGCAGATCTTCTTTGTGCTTCTCCTCTATAGTTTTAAATTATTTCTGAGACATGACCATATACAATGTTGTTTTTCAAAGTTGACTGCCTCTTTTACTGTGCACATATTTACCCTTCCTTTTCTTAGTGGTACTCCATGAATGTACAATGTACAACGTACAAGGTACACTCAAGATGTCTATAAGCTGTATGAGGAGAGATTCATACATCCACACATTTATTTTGTATTGATGATACAGAATTTATGATGTACAACAAAAAAATGTACAAGGGAATAGAATAGGAAAGATACGGGTGTGGTGGAAGTGAGTGAGTCAAGGAGTGAGGAGGGAATACGCTTTCTCTGTACTCAGTGAGTGACTGGCAATATATTGTAGATTGTACAGGAGGGAGAAAGTTTGACTATGAACCAGTCACCTGAAAATAGTTAAACATTCTCCCCATCAGTTCTATAAATTTCTATTGCTTCCTTTTCTCTTCCACCTCTTCCATTTTTTTAGAGTAAACTTTTCGATATTGCACCAATACAATGTACAATGCACAGTGTAGGGGAGGTGTTCTATTTGTTGTTGTAGTAGAGTTGTCTGCCGAGGCCCCGCTTTTTCCATCATAAACATGTACAAGGTACAATGTAAAAATTGTGGTCATGCATACAGAATACAGAGTAAAGTCGAACGACCAAACGGGCTGCAGAGTACAGAACACAGAGCAGGTTAAGCAAGGAAGTATTACAGAACAGCATATAGCATATACATTATACATGTATGTTATGTACAAGGTGTACATCTTTGTGTATTACTTTTTTCCGCATTATTGCATTTGATCTCCTCCAAAACCCAAATGCTTTCAACTTTGACGTAAATTTCAGACAATAAGATAGGATGAGTTTCTTCACGAGTAATACTTTCTCACACATATTCTTTGTAAAATTCCTTTACTTTCTGAAGCTCGTACGTCCTAAATGGATATAGACATGTATAAATATGCATGATGTACAAGAATATAACAATATTGTCAGTCTCGTGTTACTTTGATACAAAACGTAGAACTTTATTCAGAGCAAAACATAAATGTGACCTCGCAGGTCA
>JAQGBI010000063.1:0-36923 GCA_034698325.1 Sminthurinus elegans | reverse complement strand
GGCTAAGAGAAATGGCTATTACTCTGGCTAAGAGAAATGGCTATTACTCTGGCTAAGAGAAATGGCTATCACTCTGGGCTTAAAGAAATGGCTATCACTCTGGGCTTAAAGAAATGACTCACTTTTGCAAAGAGGAAAAGCTACTTTTGGGCTCAAAAAAATGACTGCTATTTATTTCAAAAAATTAGCCTATATTCTGAGCTCGACATGTGCAGACTCGGTTTTTTCCAAACCACTTGACTTCAACTTGAAAATTTCCAAGACACTTGCCAAGCACTTAGATTTTTCCGAGCACTTCTGAACTCATTTTAGTGCGAAAACTTAATACATTAAGGTATGAAGCACTATTTACCTTTTGAATATAAACTTTCAATCATGAACTTAGATTTTTAATACAACATGCAAACGAACAAAGTCAATAAATATGAACAAGAAGCGTTCAATTTTTTGGTTTGTGCTGTTGACAGCCGTTTTTTTACAGAAAGAGATCTCCTCAGGGTACAGTTGAAAAAAACCAAGTGCTTGGAAAATTGCAAGTAATTTACTTGAAACTTAAAGTTCCGTTGTGACCCTAACTTACCTTTGGTAAAGGTCACATGTCATAATTCTTTACCATTTTAGTGAACTCATTTCAATTCACTTGCAAGTCGCACTCAAGTCACTTAAAACCAAGTCTGCACAAGTCTATTCTGAGCACACTGAAATAGCCATCAGTTGCTCTCGAAAGGAGCTTAGAAGTCCATAAATTTGAAGTTTAAGCATTATTTTCTGAATGAGTTTGATTCTGAACAATGTAAAAATTTTGGATTCCTAAGCCATCGGATACAATTCATCAGACATGAAAATTTCCCGTCATGTGACGGGTGTTTTTACTTGTTTAATATAGAATGATACACAATAAAAATTACAGTATAATATATATTTATATCTGTTTTGCATAGTCCAAAATTGATATTATAATATATGATTACTATTTTGCATTCGTTTATAGGAACAATTAGCCAATTATGTTGATTCCAACTTGGATTCACAAGGAGCAGAGAGATTAAAATTCAAGAATCTTGAAAAATTTCTATATGAAACAGTATCAAGTTACAAGAAGGACGAAGAGTAAACTTTTTATAATTTTGAAGCTCTGTCTTTGTTACCAAACTCATCATCATGTGCACCATTATTTCAAGTAAAGTACAAAATACAATATAATATTATCCTATTAGTCTTAAGTCTAAATTATCCATGCTTTGTACTTTTCATATTGTAATAAAATGTAGCGTGTTATAGGTGTGTGAAAGATGAAATAATGATGTATTTTTCATTTTATGAAATTAAATTTAAACCAGAGTAACATTTGCATTTCAAAATACTCTCAAACCAGATTAAGTGCCTTTTAAAATATGTATAAAATATTATAGTTTCTTCTTTTGTTAGTTTTATCAAAATTCGTTTACATTTTTGATATATTTTTGAAATATAATATTCTTTAATACATACTTTGTAATAAAAAAAAACACATGAATGTCTCATGCCTGTTAAAAAGTAAGTAATACATTTTTCCAATACTTTATAAAAGTATCAATTCATGGCCTATATATTATATATTATATATTATATACTATATTTTTTATTACTTATCAAAAATATGCTTAAATCAAGGACATAAAAAACTGTAAAACGACGTACTATACAGTAATACTAATAATTAATAATTAGTATTATGATTTTGTTGTTTTAAACTTACAGTACTATTATTTTTGTATTACTTATGTCTTAAATTATGCAATGTTGGATTTTTCCGTATCATTCTCTTATTAGAAGCTACTTTGGAAGCATTGCTTTTTGAGCGTGTAATATTTGGCTGATCAATATATTTAATATAGTATTGATCTAAACAATATTTATACATTTCTGAACGTTTATAAACTTTTAGTCTAAATAGTTTCTCCTCTTCATCTCCATCTTGTGGAATTTCAAACAGGGGGGTTACTATAATCTGTGGAAATTTTTAAAGTAGTTATAATATATTATTATAAATCATGAGAAAATATGAAATTATATGAAATTGATCTTATATAACTCATAAAGAAGTAAGTATGTTGTACTATAATATATGTACCTTAGGTCCAATAATTCCACCATGATATTCAGTAGTAGTGCTTTCTACTGAAGATCGGGCATTCCTTTGTAATAAAGAATGAAGAGCAGCCTCTGAATGATGAGATGGGACTTCTACTGGATACATATGATGTTGACTTTGTCCCAAGTTTTTTATAAAATGTTTCAGATTTTTTAGATAGATTATTTTGTCCTCTATAACTCGAACAACTACATTTAAGATGGACGGTTGGATAGCTTCATCATTACCTATAATTATTTGTTCACAATTACTTGGATTTTAGGGATTAGGTATATAATAAGCACATGTATAGCATATATATATCGTAGTGCTAAAAGGACTACAAAATAATATAACGTCACAATTTAGCTCGCGTATATATATTATATATACTAGCGTAATTACTAATTACTTTTGCATAGCTTTTACATTTTAGATATTTCAAGACAAGCATAATCATATTATTATGTGCCTTTTCGTACCTTTTCCAAGTAGACGTAGTATTGAAGAAGATTCACTACCAAAAATTGCAATAACTTTTTTGAAAATTTTAAAAATATATTGCATGTCATTTTGAGCTTGCTCCCACTATATAGAAGTATAGAAAACAAAAATGATGAAATTTTGATAAATTTTTACACGGTGAAAAGTCTCGGTAGATGTATTAGGTAAATAATAATATAATATTATGTAGAACTTTCTCTGATATGTACATTGTACTTACACATCAGAATATAAAATATGGTATAAAATTTACCGTATCAGTCCTTAGTATATTCTGATGTTCTAACGTCTCTAATCTTTTTTTCATTATCCGCATTTGTTCTGTAATTAATTGATTTCTTTTTTTTCTGTCTTGAGTCTCTAGTTGAATCTTTTTTTTAATTTTCTTAATTTCCATTAAAATTACATTAACTTCATGATTCAAGTCGTTATTATATCGAAATAAAATGAAATTACATTCTTCTATTCTTTGATATTGGGACATAAGAGCTGCAGCATTGAAATGATTTTCTGTTTCACCAGAAACTTTTTTAATTTCTTTGAAAGCTTTCATGTAATTGGACAAAATCTTGTGAAATTTATATAGTTGTGATTGGAGTATCCGTTTTTTTCTTGCTGATTCCTTTTCAATTCTTTCTCTTGGTTTATTTTTAATTCGATGAAATCTATGGTGTTTTTCATCATTTGTAACTATCCTAGCTTGTTCTTTAATATCCAATGCATGTACAATGGACTCTTTATGATTTTGATTACTAATACTTTTAGTACGATATTTTGCTTCTTCAATATAGTCATAGCATAGGTGGGTATCATTTACAACACGTATGATTTCATTTTTAATTGACTGTATTTTTTTACGATATGCTCGAATTCTAGTAAATACAGTTTTACGCTCCCAAAGAAAAATTGTTATTTCCTTTCGTGACTTAGCTACTCTCCAGCAGTGTGTATCATAACATTTTGTTAAAGTATGCAAACGGGATTCTAATGATTCAGAATGATTCTTTGCCAATTGAATATTTTGATTTACATTGAATGTGACTTTACGCATTCTAAGAGCAAGTTCTATAATTGTGCTTACTACTCTATCCACAGCATTTTCAGTTTCCTTAAGTTCTCCAATTGAAAATTGAATAATATCCACATAATTATTATAGTGATCGAGAAGACGGATAGATAGATCATGGGCCTTCTGTATGAGCATTTCATGTTCTGGTGTATTTAATGTATTTAATACACTTTCCAAGGAATCCTTATCATTCATAAGATGGGCAAGAATAAGAAATTTAGCATCCTTTGGTTTATCATCTTCATCAACGTTTTGTTGTTTTAACATACTAGAATGCATTCGACTACGAGCATTTTTTTGTTCTAGGACTCGGAAATTCCTATGTAGAAGAAGGAGTTCTTTCTTTTGTACTTTCTCTATTGCAGCATTCACATCATCATCTACGTGATGATAACTTCCACCACAGGATTTGAATTCCGTTTTTCTTTTAAAAATAGGAACCATTAATTTTGTGTCACCCATTTCCAATGATCACAGATTTAGAAAAACGTACGAAAATTGTAAAAACACTTTGATTTTGGTTAGGTAACTAACTACGAAAATTGAAACTATATAATGTTTATAATGTAATGTATATTTTTTAAATAAAATACACAAAATATGTGTAAGATACTCTAAGAGTTTTGTGTGCAAAGTCTATAAAGTGAGAACTACAATAATATAGAAATTTCTAAATAGTTAACTATTTTATTGATGTCCTCTGTATTTGATGATTTGTACCTCTCGAACTCCTCTGTAAATATATATATTTAAAGGTAACTTTAACTAAATTCTAAATGATGCAAATATCTAACTAAAAACTATAAACTAAACTGTAACTAAACTAAATTAATCACCCTATGTCGATTACTACAACTTACAACTGAGCCCTAAAAACTATAAAATTGTGCAAGACCTGTTGCTATAATGTTTTAGTTTTACGGTATATAATATACGTGTGTACCAATAGGCCCATGACAATATACCTACTGTAGGCAGCCTATACCCTATATATACACACACAAATTGTGTAAATGATCTGAATCTGTAATCTGTATGACAGAAAACAGAGAAAAGTTAACAAAATAATATAATGAAAGTTTTGAGGAGGGATAATGGTTGTTGTTTTTCATAGTAGTTTTTTAATATTTATCAGAAGTAGCGTTTAAGTAAAAATTAAAACAATAAGAACAATAAAATAGTTATTTATAAAATAAAAAAAAAGTTTATACTTCTAATTCTACGGTTTTTGATAATTTAACTGATTTTTTTCGTTTCTTCTTTGGAGGTTCAGGTTCTTCTTCTTCTTCATAATCCATTTGTTCTCCTGTGGAAGGTTCTTGAACTTGGGATTCTTCGAGAAGGGATATATTTATAGACTCTTGATGTTTCTTTTTAGATTTTTTTGTTTTTAATGGTTCTTGTTGTTGTTGATTTTCATCCTCTATATCAATACTTTTACCTTCTAAAACTACCCCTTTACGTAGTTGGTCAAATCTCTCAACTTTAAAATTAATAATGTCTTCTATATTCCAACTGTTAAACTGTTACACAAAAATACAAACATATAATATATTATATTATGATTACGTTGTTATTCATGTTTTTGTTATTTTATACACATGATACATATTATATACATGTATAAACAGTCAAAACGCAATATTTTATGCCTACCTCTTGTGTAGTTTTAGGATGAACAGTAGCCATAAAAGTTTGGAAAACTACACAACTAGCTGCATTCACACCAAAATTTGTTATAGTACCTGGAAATAAAATCCCATTAAGTTTATTTAGTTTCATTGGCATTCTTTAATATCTAATGTCTAGTATAGATTACAATATATTTTTTGTACATGGAGAACATTATAATAATATAAGTACACAATAGTGTGCATAATAAGAACCATATTATATTTTATGGTTAATACCTTGTAACATTTGACCATTAGCAGGACGATAAATGTACCGAACCAATTTAAACATGTAATAAATATAAGGATGTGGGAAATCCCCTTGTTTTCCTTCCTCTGAAGTAATTAGAATGGGACGTTCAAATCCTAATAAATATCCTTTTAATCTGTCAAAGTAAAGCAGTATAAAATAAAAAATATTGAATTTAAGTCACACCATACACCATACATGTATAGCATTTTATTTCCTATGAATGATTATAATAATTTATAATAACATGTGTCTTACTCTTTTGACCATTTTCCTAGATGTTCTCGTAGTTCTTCCATTGCTCCTACAACAATATTTCTTAGCCAATATGGATGAATTCCGATTCGTTCAGTTGTTTCTACTTTATCACAAAGTCCTTTACTTAAATAATTTTCCATTTCTGTTGTATCCCATTTTTGAGTCCATGGAGGTTCATCTTCTGAAATTCCTTCTGTAAAATAAATGTGAGACATCTTCTCCTTAATCATGAGTATATGTAAAACCGATATATATATATTATATCGATGTAGTATATATAAAAAAAGACACTGTGGAACTGGAAGTATTCACTATCTAGTTTTTCATAATTATTTATAACTTTTTAAACCACAATTAAAAATCTAACAATCAATTCTTCACGTTCCTCTCTGTCTTTTGATCAAATTTTTTTTTTTTTACCATGTGTGAATGTTTTAAACCCAAGAGCATCTACGAAACGTTGAGTTTACATCTTGAAGCAAACGCTCAAGAGAAAATTGATTTTATAGACGAGGTGTTTTTATATGTTATACATTTTTATGCAAGAAACGTCTCGACTTTATAAGATTTTAAATGCGTATAATAATAAAAGTTTTTAGAAAGTAAACAAAAAAAGTGAGAGCTCGAACGGTACACAATTTTCACCCTACAGTTGATAAATATCAAATGTAATAGTTTATAGTCATTTCATTTCATTTTTCAGTTTTATTTATGTATAGACTGTAAAATTTTATGTTTACAACACAAGAATAATAAAAATAATTATTATTTGCATGAATAACTTAACTACAGGAATGTAAACAACGTGCTTTACATTTTTTGATACAACATAATTTTTGCATTGTTATTATGTTTGAAACATACATGTCACTATAATATTATAATATAGTATATGTTTTTGATACAAAATCATTATTTTTTTGTACGCTATGGAAAAATAAATCAATAAATAATAACGATATTTTTAAAAAACGTGTATTACATAATATATGTTGTGTTTTTCTAAAGGGAACAAAATGATGAAAACTTAGTAATAATATGTAATGTTGATAAAATATATCGTCGTATGTAGCTTGTCAAAACTGCTTAAAATTCATGAAATATAAGAAATAAAATCTTAGATTATCTAAATACACAGTCTTTTAGAATTCATTGAAAGAAAATATAGTAAATATACGTACCATAAAAAGATACATATATCATGCAGAATATAGTACTATTATAACTCATAATTATTTCAGTACATAATGATAGGATACACAGTTTTTGCAACTAAATCTTTTCCATCTCTATAACTACTACTATAAGTATCACCATAGCCTTTGGCTTTTTGAAAAATCTCTTCACATATCTTGAGTCTTGATGAATAATTTGGTATAAGGCTTTTATCAGACTGAAAATTTGAATAACATAATATATTATACACAATAATTATTATTAGTAAAGATGTTAGAATTTTTATATCGTGGGTCTCGTTTTAAAAAAGAATTCGTTCTCATTTCTCACTTTACAAACAGAATACGCTCAGATTTTCTTACTTTAAAAAGAGAATACGTCAAGAAAATCCTACTTTACAAAACGAATCGGTGTGTATTTATCAGTACACAAACCCCTATGATACGAAGTACATGATTATTCCAGGGCCTGTGTACTTTCGAACTAGGCCCTGGAATAAGCATTTTTTACGAGCCATAGAGTTTTATGTACTGATAAATACACACCGATTCGTTTTGTAAAGTAGGATTTTCTTGACGTATTCTCTTTTTAAAGTAAGAAAATCTGAGCGTATTCTGTTTGTAAAGTGAGAAATGAGAACGAATTCTTTTTTAAAACGAGACCCACGATATTCATTGATTTTGAAATTTAAACATTGAATGAAAGAAATTCAAACAATTTTGCTCACCTGTATAGCATCCAATAAATCTGTAAGTGTAGCTTTGGTTTTTAAATGAGAATATCTTAACTGGACGGAAGCGGCTACTTCTAAAGCTGCAAGACGTTCTTTCTCTTCTTGAGTTGGTAAAAATGAAGGGATTTGCATAACGTCCGCTAATTTTGCTGTATCAGAACTAAAAATGTACATTCCAAAAATATACTATATTATATAATGTACATATAAACCATCAACATAATATATTTACATAAAAATATGCATAACATCACGTAAAGTTTATTTTTATGAAAAAATAACTTTAGAGACTCAATTTCCTCCTATACCTATATATGTCTCCAAAAAGATGATGGCCTTGAAGAAGATAACTATAAAAAATAAAAGGCTTTGTTTATTATTCTTATATAGCTAATGCCTATTATATTATACACAATTATCTTATCTCAGATTGTCTTATAATAGTAAAATGAGAAAACTTACGGATTAGGATATGGAGCTCCAAATGAATGACAAACACGTCCATTTTGGGATCGAAAGGATTTTCTTTGTTTCACTATAGCTATTATGATTCCTTTTATATGATTCTAAGAAAAGAAATATTCATACAATCAATAAAAACATCTTGTATTGGGAAAAAATGAATAGAAAGGATATATATAATACATTATACTACATTACAT
Source organism: Sminthurinus elegans (assembly GCA_034698325.1). NCBI lineage: Eukaryota > Metazoa > Arthropoda > Collembola > Symphypleona > Katiannidae > Sminthurinus > Sminthurinus elegans. Next base: position 28,485 of record JAQGBI010000063.1, on the reverse strand, counting down.
CAAATGATTTCAACTTACAACACAAGCTCTTCTAACTAATTTCATAGCCTTTGGTTGAACATGATCTACATTATTCTTCCACGCTTGTACTAAGAAACGACCATATAAACTTGCTTCACTGGTTAATACTGGTTGATCCTCGTGTTTTATTTTGAATACATTTTGTAATGATGGATTGGCTTTCACATTTTCTACATGGAATAATTATTTGACAGTAATTATTATGGTTTAATTATAAGTTAAAATGTTGACTATTAAGAACATTGAACTTGACTAAACTTTTGAATGAATGATATGATTAAACTATTCCTAGACATAATATATTATGTATATATACATACAATTGTTTAAAAATAATCATATTATGCTGACTATATATTATATATATAGACTTACGTTCCACAACTAAAAGATTATGAGTAACATTAGGTATAACTTGTCCATTTCCATACTCTCCATCAGATTGATTGACAGATTGAAATGGCTCAGAAAAAATTGATGGAAATCGTTTCTGAAATAAAAGAGTATTAAAGTACACAGTTATTAGTATTCTCATTTCTCATATGTACACATACACTACATACACTACATAATACATGTACACACGTATATATAAAGGCTTTAAAATGAATATTTACATGGTTTAGACTAAATACACACATAATGTGTGATACTACACATCGTGTGAAATATGAATCACTATATAATAATAATATAGTAGTATTGTGTATTTTACCAGTTTTTTGTTTGGAGTTTTGAAGGTAGTATTGTTATTTTCAATAGATTTGAATGGAAGGCAGATATCAAATGGATAAGCTGGTTCTAAATCATTATCATCATCATCATCATCCGATATACTATCATCCTCATTCTCCTCGTCATCATGTCCAGTATCAATAGTCTGATTCGAAAATCCATAAGTTTGTTGTTGAAGTTGTAACTGATTTGACTGTGTATAAATGTCTTGTGTACTGTCAGTATTTTCATTATTGTTGTACGAGAGACTATGACTTTGCAAAAGGATTCCCATTAGTAATTGGTTGTGTAATTTCAAAGTTTCTCCATGAAGAATATGACGCATATCATCATCAAATCTTTCTTTAGTTATCTATATACATGTACATTAAACAAAATTTCATTTTGTACATTTTATAAAATTATATAGAGGTATACACATATATTGTAGATAAAAGAGTTTTCAACAACAAAACGAAACAAACATATTATATTATAGTGATAATTCCTATTTCATAGTTTAAGTATACATGCAGATACATAATATTAAAAATGTAAACATATAATATATTATAGTTAAAATATGCGTATATATGTGTATTTGTATTTTTAACAAACCATATTTGCAAACCATTGTCTAAGTTTCTTCAAATACCTATCGGAATCAAGAACATTTGATTAAAAAGTGAGCATAATATATAATGTTTTATTTAAAAAAAAATTAAATGTTTTTGAATAATGCATAATATATTTTATTTGTAAAATTTGTAAATTCTTACATTGGATAGTTATATCCTAGTATTTGTTCCAACATTTGTCGTATTAAAAGCATATCCATGATTAAAAGTAAATGTATATATATACAGGTACTGAGAGATTTTTAAGAAGATTTCTATAAAATAAAGATATTATTTGTCTCACTTTTTATTTCTAATTCTGTCAAAAATTAGTTTTCTAAATAATATACAAAATACAAAAACACGAAATGCACGAAAAAGAGGTTTCTGTATATACATATAATATACATGCACAATATGCGTTCATAAAATCATGTCGAGTTCTAACAAGACTTACTTGAAAATTTCAAAAAGTCTAGACTCGAGAAAAAAAAAACATGAAAAAAATCTCTTAGAACTTTTTTTAGAAAAAGTGGTCATCAGTTTTTACATCAGTTTTTACAGAGGGGCGTGTTTGTAGGTGTCCAGTTGTCCAGTTCCAGTAATTTAATGCAGTCTACCATAAATATCTATAATCAAGGTTTGTATGTTTTGTACCTTTTGTACACATGAAATTAAGTAAAACTTTAGCATAATATCAAATGAATCGGAATTCATAATTTATTTAACTAAGAATAATTTGTGTTTTTAATACAGAGGGAAAATACAGACGAAACTCCTCTTCTCTTGGTCTTGTTTTGTAAACGATGAGGAGAATGAGAAGTGTAAAGTGTTCATGTAGAAGAAAATTTTGACAGAATATTGGGGATCAAATTGACAACTTGATGTTTTAGTTCACATGTACACTATTCATTATACTCATGTGCTGCACGCTGCACAATTACAGTTTTACATTCAATAAAATGATACTTTACGACAAATTAAACCACCTGTAAGTGTGCTATTATATATTATAATGCTATCTTTTTTAATGCAAAAATTGTAAAAAATAATCTTTTATATTTTATATTATTGTACTTGTTGCTTATTAGTAAAATAATGGTATGATCCTGTGTAATCTTTGTCTTAGGGTCTCATTGTTATTTGGACTCATCATTGTTTCATGTACTTGTTCATCTTCACAAGGGACAAAGGACTTGTCTATTGATATTCAACAAAGTAGAATTTTTGGACCAGGATTAACTCCTCATAAGATTATAGTACCAGCAAGATATTTTTATATTCAGTTCATCGATACGGAAGGCAATGAGTAAGAGGAAAAACAAACAATTTATTTTAATTATGTATACTGTGGCTATAATTGCCACTTTTATAATATATTATAATAAATAATAGGTTCACTTTCTAAAACATCCACTTTATGTATAATATATATAATATGGATAAAATGTACAGATTAACAGTTGATGAGGAGGCCATCAAAGTTCGTATAGATTGTAATGGAGATCGACAAGTATGGACACAAGTGTTGAATCGTAAAAATGGAAGTTTTATTGTTCGATATAAAGTATTTCAATCATGTTTACAAGGATTTAGAATTGCTATTACATATCATTCAAAACATGTTGATAAATCTCCATATGTTATTCAGGGTAATCTAACTTTGTCTTTTCTTACTTTTATTTTTTTATTTCATATTATACTTACGATTTAGATATATTAGTTGACTGTTATGTATTTAATTAATTTTTCATTTCAGAGCCTGTGCATTCTGATACTTGTTACTGTCCAAAGTATGAAGTGGCTGATTGGTTATTAGAAAACAACTGTACAAAAGACAATCCACAATTAGAAAAAGATTTAAAACCCTTTGATTCAGTTGATTTTGATGTAGTTCTAAAACAAGCTGTAAAGAAATTTTATCAACCTGGTTCACATAGTTTTTGTCACTACGCTCTTAAAGATAATCAAGTATATTATATGTTTCTTTTTTTTGTATACTTTTACAATAATAATATAGTTTGTCTGGACAATTATGTAAAGACAATATTATGATAGTACACCTATAATACATGTATGATACATGATGTATCTATGTATTGTGTATTTTTAACATTATAGATTTATAGGAAATGTTACGGGCAACATGTTGGATTTCATATATTTCCGGATGCAATATTACTTTCTCTTACAAGAAAAATGTATCTTCCCAATATGGAATTTTTAATTAATTTGGGTGACTGGCCTCTTGTTGATCGTCACAAAGTAAAACCATTACTTCCAATATTCTCATGGTGTAAATCAGAATCAACTGCAGATATTGTTTTACCAACATATGAATTGACTGAATCATCTTTAGAAGGAATGGGAAGGTATATTCTTATATGTCTTACTTATTTCCAAAGTATAATATTATGTTGTGAAAGTTTTATATATATCTCATATATTCACATATATTTAACAGAGTTTCTTTGGATATGATGACAGTACAATCCAATTCTGAACTTACATGGGAAAATAAAATAGCAAAATTATTTTGGCGTGGTAGAGACTCACGACAAGAAAGATTAGATTTAATTAAATTATCAAGAGAACATCCACATCTATTCAATGTATCTTTAACTAATTTTTTTTTCTTTCGTGATCAAATGGAGGAGTATGGTCCAAAAGCACCTCATGTGTCTTTCTTCAAGTTTTTTGATGTATGTGTATACACACAATTAATAATAATAATCGTAATAGCTAAATAGTTATTATACATTGTTTAATTTTTATGATACTTTATGATGGATGTATGTATGTACATAAATTATATTTTATTTTTTACAGTACAAGTATCAATTAAATATTGATGGAACCGTTGCTGCCTATAGATTTCCATTTCTTTTAGGTGGAGACTCAGTGGTTCTAAAAACGGATTCAACTTATTTTGAACATTTTTACAAAGACTTGACACCCTTTGAACATTATATTCCTGTTAAAGGGAACCTTGAGGATTTAGTAGAAAAAATCCAATGGGCCAAAGAAAATGATAAAGAAGCACGACGAATAGGACAGAATGCACGTAAATATGCTCAAGAAAATCTAATGCCATTAAATGTGTTTTGTTATCATGTCCAAGCTTATCAGGTACAAATTATTTCATTCTATTTTGAGAGTATATGATACTAAAATATATCGATGAATGATAATATAAGGCAGTTTGTTTTCTTTATGTATTGTATATTATTATATTCTATAAATATTATAGGCATGGTCAAAGAGACTTATTAATCCAGTTACAATTCGTGAAGATATGGAATATGTTAAGCAACCGGATGTAATGAAACCAACCATATGTGAATGTACTCCAAAGAAACGCCTTTATGAAAATAATGACAATCATGGTGACCTTAAAGATGAGCTGTAATATTACAAGTATAGGCACGAAAATCTTTTACAATGTTTTTATCAGCCGTTAATTAATTAAGAACTGTAGTAGTAGCTTGTAGTTCTACTGACTTTTGAGAATCTCAACTTGAGATATCTATAAAAAATATATATAGTTATCAAAAATGTTCCTATGTATGTAAAATACTTTGTATTTAAGATGTTTGCATACGTTTGCAAGTACTTTTTTTGTATGTGTAGTTTTATGTTTTATGATACTCTTTTTACATGTAATAGAGTAGAATCTCCAAATTTACCTGTTCCAAAGAAATTCTACATGTATATTATTATACGCATAATCGAAGTAAGCATATTTTACGTAAAAAAACATGTTCCTTGTTACACTTTTTCATTATAAATGTTGTCAATTTTGTTATGTATATGTACCATGTGTAGTTCATCTAACTTAATTACTTTTTTTTTTGTTACTAACTTAAGAATACTCAAAACTTTGTAATACTATAACTAATTACTTTTAAATGCAGCTACTATAGAGTATCATGTGTTTGTTTTTGTCAGCCTACGACTTTTTTTATCTTTTGACTATATTATAGTGTAATGTTTAGCATGTGTTTATACTTATGTTTTAGGCATATATATATCTAAAATATATTATATGAAAAACAAAAAGTGCGTGATTCGCATTTTATTTTCCTGTATCTATAAAATATGTACAAGTACTTGTGTTTTGATACTTTTGATAAAATTGTGCCATAAAAACCTACAAGTGTATATATTATATATGAATAAATAATGATATGTGTTGTTCATATATATACATACAACAATGTTAGATATGAACTGTATGCAGTAGAAAAAAATGAGAGCATTTATATGTGTTACAATATTTAATAAAATGTAGATAAATATTATAGGAGGAGGGGATGAGGATGATCAGTAGTACTCGTGCTTGGGGTTGAGGAATTTGAATTTTGGCAGATATGAGCGTTGGCCAAAACACAAATGACGTGGTTGAAAAAGTTAGCTATGTGGATCATTTAAAATACATGTAGGTACATACCAAATCCAAATTTTTACAACGTAGCCGGTACAAGAAGCATTGGAAGAATAGGGAAAGACAGCTAACTAGCTTTATACTATACAGTTGTTATTACGGAACATTTTCTTCATTCATGTGTATGCTATATGCTGTAGTGTCTGTGTGTGTGTGCTATTTTAGTCAGTCCTTTCAAGTGTCAAGTGAGGGAGAGAAGGGAAAGAAGAAGTATAGTTCCGTTATAGTTTAAATAATTTAATAGTACTTTTTTTTTTTAAATATTACACTTACTTCGTTCAATACGGCACTTTGGAAGATAGAGTGTTCTTTTACTTAGTTCTCTCAGCCAATATCCGGCTGTTACAATCATATTTTTTTAATAAAAATTACTAAATAATAATTAATCCTTCAATATGGGGAGTAAGTAAAAAACATAATAAACTCATTTATACTATTTAGTCTATTGTTTTAGTTAATAATAATTATCCGATTGTGTTTATATTATTGAAAGTTGAGAAAGTTTCACACACACACTATAATAATAATATTATAATGGTCGTATAAAATATGTTTTATCAGTATAAATATTAAAGTATTGCGATACTTTTGCCGACTTGCGTTTTTTATTTTATTTTTTTGGATTTTATCAAGATCAAAGACCATATGGGTTTTTAAATTTCTATCAAAATTATTTGATTATAATGTACTTTTATTGAAAAAGTACATGTAAACATTAAAATACAAGCAATAATATAATAGTTTAATGGACCAAGTATGATAATTATCAACCGTCTGTTACCGTTATAATACTGTAACATGAATCATTCATTTTTTCAATTTTGTTTTTTAATTATTTATGTTCTGAAATACATGTAATCATTTTAGCCTTTTTTGTTATAATATAAAACTAATTATTGTATTCCCTGATGTTTTTTTTTAACAGTCAAATTCCTGGAGGTGATTAAACCTTTTTGTAGTATATTACCTGAAATTGCTAAGCCAGAAAGAAAAGTAAGTCTATATATTCTACACTATACAATATTACATTGTGATGTATATTGAAATGTAGTTATAAAATACTTATAGAAATCAATCGTATAGTCATTTTTATATAAAATGTATCTCATATTCCATATTTCTTGTTATTTTTTTACCATACATTTTCTAATATTTACATATACTATACGTAGTTTGTTTGTAGTATCATCTACTTATGTATAATATATATTTACACATGTACATATGCAATATACATAAGTAGCACTTTAAAGCACATGGTGAACACTTGAGGATTTATCTATATATCTAATATATAGAAGCAGGCTGCTTTACCATTGCTTTCATTATGTTTTTGTTTTTAAATACGTTTAAATCCTCTCTCTATGTTTCTATTGATTAATGAAATTTTGTAGTAGAATATATGGAAAATATATATTATATGTAGGTTCATTTAACACATTGACTATAATATTTCATCATTAAACTAATCGTAATTATTGTAAGAAATGATGTAATATGTTTTAAATGTAACTCAATAACATATTTTTTATCATTTGTTTGTATTGACAGATTCAATTCAGAGAAAAAGTACTATGGACAGCTATTACCCTATTTATTTTCTTAGTATGCTGCCAGGTAAAATGAGAAACAAGAATTCTTAAATATTTTATTACATTACATATAATGAAATATTACTGCACTATATATTGCTGTAATAATATTATAAATGATTTCTTAATGGTATTAATTTTGTTTTTATTTTATTTTATAGATTCCGCTATTTGGAATTATGAGTTCAGATTCTGCAGATCCCTTTTATTGGATTCGTGTAATTTTGGCTTCAAATCGTGGTACACTCATGGAATTAGGTATTTCACCCATCGTAACGTCGGGTTTGATTATGCAATTGTTAGCAGGAGCTAAAATTATTGAAGTCGGTGATACTCCAAAAGACAGGGCTTTATTCAATGGAGCTCAAAAATGTAATTGTTTTTTTTTTGTTTTTTTTTTTACAAATTATTATGTTGTAATACATACAACTATAGTTTGAATACATAACCATATGTAGAAATTAATATAATCTATTTGTACTAAGTGTACTAACCACCAATTTTTATCCTTGAATTATATAAATATATAGTATTCGGAATGGTCATCACTGTTGGACAAGCCATTGTCTACGTATTGACCGGACTTTATGGTGATCCAGCTGATATTGGAGCAGGAGTTTGTCTTTTGATCATCATTCAATTGTTTGTTGCTGGTCTTATTGTTTTGTTATTGGATGAACTTTTACAAAAAGGATATGGTCTTGGTAAGTTTCTCTCTCATCTTTTTTTTTTTGAACTTGTAAAATATATTATGTAATATGTATTATACAAATATGTATATACAAAAAAAAGATGATGAATTAAATATATACCGCCCCAGGCTGATGTATTTTGTGATGATTGGTGTCCTTCTGATTTTTCTATAATATGTTTTTTGAAAAAAAAAAAACAAAAAGCAAAATAGGAATAGTATTACACTGTTGAAAAAACTTTATAGTGTAACTTTTTCTGAAATTCTACAATAATTATTTATTTTGTTTGTTTGTAAAATAATATGTATCAGGATCTGGAATTTCATTGTTCATTGCTACCAATGTATGTGAAACAATTGTATGGAAGGCTTTCAGCCCTGCTACTGTAAATACTGGACGTGGAACTGAATTTGAAGGAGCTGTAATTGCTCTCTTCCATTTATTGGCTACAAGACAAGACAAAGTTCGTGGTTTAAGAGAAGCTTTCTATCGTCAAAATCTCCCAAATCTTATGAATTTATTGGCCACAGTTCTTATTTTCGGTGTAGTCATATACTTCCAAGTAAGTTGATTATAATATATTTTAATGTGTTGTACATTATTAGAAATCATTTTTTATGTATCATTGTGTAATGGACCATGTCTATAAATGATTTAAATTTTTTATTGTTCATTAACTTTATCAACTCTTTTTTTTAAACAGGGTTTCCGAGTTGATCTACCAATTAAATCTGCAAGATACAGAGGTCAATACAGTAGTTATCCAATTAAGCTATTTTACACTTCCAACATCCCCATCATTCTTCAATCTGCACTCGTGTCAAATCTTTACGTCATCTCACAAATGTTGGCTGTCAAATTCCATGTAAGTGTATCACTCTCTATTATTTGGAAAATTTAAATGAAATTTCTCTCTCTCTATTACATATTATAGGATATCTTAATACCTTCATATATAAGATTATAACTTTAAATTCAATACTATAATATTATTCTTTTTTATCTACTGAACAGGGAAACTTCTTTGTAAACCTTCTTGGAACATGGGCTGATATTGGAGGAGGTGGTCCAGCCCGGTCATATCCGATCGGAGGATTATGTTATTATTTGAGTCCGCCTGAAACTTTGGGTCATATTCTTGAAGATCCTATTCACGCTGTTCTCTACATTGTTTTCATGTTGGGATCCTGTGCCTTTTTCTCAAAAACATGGATTGATGTATCTGGCTCTTCCGCTAAGGATGTTGCTAAACAATTGAAAGAACAACAAATGATCATGAGAGGTCATCGTGACAAATCCATGATTCATGAATTGAACAGGTACATAATATAATATAATCAAACATAACTTTTACATAATATATTATACAAACTAAATTTGTATACATAAGAATAAGTAGACAGCTATAATCTTCATATCGTAATTTTAGTGTATGTATCATTTATCATACATTCTTGTGATTATTATTAATGTTTTGTTTTGTTTTACCTTTTTTTGTAATTATATAGATACATTCCTACAGCTGCTGCATTTGGTGGTCTTTGCATTGGTGCATTGTCCGTCCTAGCTGACTTTTTGGGAGCTATTGGCTCAGGAACTGGTATCTTACTCGCTGTCACCATCATCTACCAATACTTTGAGATTTTTGTCAAAGAACAGAGTGAAATGGGTGGAATGAGTACACTCCTTTTCTAATAAAATAGTAATAATAAATCCAACCAAAAAATTAATAACACAAACAAATTAATTATTTAAATTAAAATACGGAAAGGAAAGAAGAAAAATATTTAATATATTACTCTTATTTAAAGACGGAACTTTAAAAAAAAACGAAATTTTGTGAATAGCAAAAAAAAACTACTTTGTATGTGTGTGTGAAAATGAAATGGTTCGTTATATAATCCTCAAAACATATTATGTTCTTAAATAATATAATATAATGTTATACAATGTATTTAATATTATTATGTATTATTACTATTTAAATGAATAATGTAATTTAATAATACTAAAAACTTCCGTGAACAAAAAAGCGGAAGAAACACAAAGAAGGAGAAGAAGAAGAGAAAGTATACTTTCTTCTTAAAAATAATAATGGTGTAAAAAAAAATTATACATGTATATGTGTTTGTAATAGACGTGCATAATATATATATATGTATATATATTATGTGTTTTGTGTTATTATTATCTATATATATAAATATATACATTTTACATATATACTCTATAAAAAAAAACTCTTGACACACAACATCTACATAAAATATATAATATATATTCTAAACATAAAAAAGAGTAAATCATAAAGAATTTGTTTTGTTTCGTAAAATTTTGGTGATCTCCTATGTATACTTTATTTACCATGTTCAATAATTTATACTAGAAAATATTCAGTTGAATTATACATTATTAAACTGAAAAAAGCGCATGTATATTTAGTTTCTATGCATAATCAAATGAACTTTTATGATATCAAAATGCATTGTTCATCTCAGCACCCTATGTAATGCACTATATATTTATATGTATAGTGTTAATGTGGATAAAAGGAGGATAGTTGGTTTAAAGAGCTTTAAAGGTAAATATTTTGCAAAAATGAAAATGATTTACTATGACAGTCCATCTCAATGACTCTCCACTACCCACGACAAATCATGTTCAAATTTTATTTTTTCACAGATGTGCGATGTGCGAATTTTGTGACTCATAACATTTTTTAATTATTTATAATCAACATTATGAAAAAGACTCAGTGTTATAAGTGTGTAACACAGGAATTAACGTACATTGTTAAGTAAACATTTACTGATTTTAGTACTAACTTTACAGGCAGTGTTATTATTTAGGTTTTAGGTATCTTTAGATCTTTAGTACATTAAACTTTCACAGCTGAGTCATCTGTTTTTACTATAAACTATAAATAACAATACTATTTTTGCTGTACATTTAATCATCTTGGAACCATCCCTATCATCGTCATTTGATTTAAAGGGAAAATACTAAAGGTACTTTCAATTTGATTTAATGGTATATACACACAGAGGTTCATTTCTCATATATTTTATATTGACATTCGATAACGTGAAGCATGTATCATTTTCCTACAAGTTATGTGTCACATATATAGATTTTGTGTAATGAATAAGTTTGTAATTAATATGATAATTATAGGAATGTATAAGCAGTACTACTATAAAATATGATGAATTTCCCCTTTTATTTACACAAATTCATTTATTTTATCGTATATGTTTACATATTACACATAGATTGACAGAGGTTAATGGGTTTTTAATTGCTTTTCAGAATAGTCAAGTTGCTCATGCGGGATACTGTGTATGACAGATACACTACATTCTAAATTTTTGAAACAACACCAAAAGTTTAATTCAATTGACTGTACATCATGGAAGATTTACCAAGTAAAGTGGATGTTATTGTCGTTGGGACTGGATTAACAGAATCAATCGTTTCAGCAGCAGTCTCTAGAAATGGACATACAGTTTTACATTTAGACCCTAGAGATTATTACGGTGGTAAGTGGACTACTGTAAATTGGGAAGGATTACAATCAGAAACTTTTGCAGAAACTAGAGAATCTCCTTTTTCATCAGGAGGACAAGAAAAAGAAGATGAAGTCAAAACATCTGTTAATCAAATGGAAAGTGAATTTTTGTGGAATAATCCAATACGAAATGTAGAACAAGTTTGGTATGTTGAAGATGAAGATAAAAAGACTGAAATATCTAAACAATCTAGGAAATTTAACATTGATGTATTTCCAAAGGTTAGTAGTACATGTAAATTATATACCTGTATAATATATTATTTTGTAACACTTTTATTAGTTATATTATGCTATATCCTATATATACATGCCATGAAATTAAAAAAATTATGTAAAAATATATTTTACTTCTTTTGTTCTATTCTTTAAAGGTTCTTTTGGCAAGAGAAGAATTAATTCAACTTTTAATAGAATCTAATGTCTCTCGATATTTAGAATTTAAATGTATTACCAAGCTTTTTACAAGTTTACCACCTCCACAGCAAAATGTGATTGAGCCTATTCCACTTTCTCGTTCTGATATATTTACAACCAAATCTTTGGGACTTGTAGAAAAAAGAAAACTTACCAAATTCATCGAGGCTGTTTTAAGTACAGAGTCTGCTCATCCCTCATTATCATCCGAACCAAATGAAGAATCAACTACAGCAACAGTTGAATCTCCTCCTGCTCCTTCCCCTGTTAAAACTTTTGATGAACTTGTACAATCTACTAAAATCAATGAAAAGATACAACATTTAATAAAAAGTGCAGTTAGAACGGTCGAAGATGGATTTGAAGACTCGGTGACTTTTAATACAGAATTTCTTGATCGTTGTCGTCTATTTCTTCAATCTATTGGCCGCTATGGAAATCAAACTCCATACCTGTGGACATTGTATGGCATCGGTAATAATAATCATTTATATATTATGTTAAGTTTGTACTGATAGCTCAAATCTATAAAATCTAAAATTTTGATGACAAGGTTTATATACGAGTTATTGTGTTATCGAGTGTGAGTTTTAATGATAGTCACTTTTTATTACAGGGGAAGTGTGTCAAGCATTTTGTCGTTTGTCAGCAATATATGGTGGAATTTTTATACTGAAACGATCTATTCAAAAAGTTAGTCTTATTAAAGTTGAATCAGAAAAACCTGAAGAATCATCCATGGAACAGCTTCTACAAGTTAAAACTAATGATTTAGAAATCAAATCAAAATATCTTGTACTTGGAGCGGAAGTCAAACATGGTCAAATTTCAAAAATCGAGAAAAGTAAAACAGTCATTCGTGGAATTTTACTCACTACTGATGGTTCTTTAAAAAGGGACACGTCAAGTGAAAAGGGTGAAGGAAATCAAATGTATGTTTATAAAATTGGAAATTCTGAAGTTATTGAGCTGGATCATAGCAGTTTAGCTGTACCAAAACCATTCCGTACGTTTCATGTGTTACTGTTTTTTTTTTTAAGTTTTCTATTTCTATCGATTATTAAAATTTATAAAAGACGAATAATTCACAACTAATCCATACTATGTGAAGAATTGAATGCAAAAAAGAACTTGTTAATAATTACAATGAATAGAACATTCTTTTTTTTTTTAAATTTGAATTTACATTGATGTTTGGGTTTTTTTTTGTTTTAGGTTTGATCCATGTTACTTGTCCTTTACCTGCTGACAATAAGACATCACAGATATCCCCCAGAAGTATTGTAGAAGCAATTTTAGAACCATTTCTCAATTTCAACCCATATCCCACACCTAAAAAAGAAACAGAAGATCCATCAAATGAAAATGAAAAATCAGAAAATGTAAATTCGACTTCTGCTAATCAATCAGATTCTAGTTCTAGTGAAATCCCTTTGTCACCAAGTGGAGATACTAAACCAAAAGAGGAATCTACTGCTACTATTAATAAAACGAATGGAAAACCTTCAGTACTGTACGGTTCTTATTTCCTCATTGATTTTCATGAGAACAAAAATAAAATCGAAGAAGAACATGTTGATATTAGTAGTCATATTTTACATTGTGCCACTGGATCTACAGAAATTACTCAAGAGATAAATAAGGCACGCGAGATTTTTAAGACCATGTATCCCCAAGAGACTTTTCTACCAAAAACAACAGACGAAGCATCTGAACAGGATGTAGAGGATGAGGAAGACCATGATGATGAGGAACCTGCAGAGGAAAGTACAGTTTCTGAAGATATTCATACTGACCAAAATCAAGTGGAAGAAAATAAAGAACAAGTTGAACCAATTTCTTCTTCTTTACCTTCATCTACCTAAATCCAAGTATGTATAAATATTTTTAACTATAGGCATTATAGCTAATCACTATGGCCCTATTTTACTCTTGTTGTTCTTCATTCTCATCTTGAGAGCCTTACTAAAGTAAGTCCACGACGATAACTACAACTATATAATTATTACTGAGTTTTTTTAACTTTATATATATGTATGTATACATGAAAATTTGTACTATCGTATAGAATAATGAATACAAAATGAAATGTAGTTTTCATTATTATTATGCTACTATAATCCGTAATAATTTGAGTCTTACAGCGTTTGTATACTTTTTTACAAATTTTTAACATTACATTTTTTATCAGAGAAATATTTGTAGATTACTTCTACTGAGCCAAGAATATTTTTATGATGTGTATATCGTAGTAGATAATGTATTGTATGTATTCTGCGTTTGACTTGTTCGTTTTTAATACATATAATTCACAATATACATTAACATGTGATATTTATAATGTGCATTTATTTTAGAATAAAATACAGCAATGAATTTAGAAATTTTCATTGTTATTGATACGCAAGTATACCTATATATACTTATATACATGCATCGTAATTGACATATCACATAATATATAATATATAGTTTGTAAAAGTATATATATTTGTGGACAGTTTGTTGTTTGTATAGTTCATTAAATAATGCATGAAAGATCAGTAAGTTGACAGGATTCCTTTCTTTTTTTGTCTCATTCCTCAATGGTTTCTTTTTTTAGACATGTTATAGACTTGAAATTTTACACAATACATAGTATAATATATAATACTATTAAATAAAACAGGGCATTGAAAAGAACATTGCTTTGTGTGTGATGAAAAATCATCACTAAATCTCCAAGCAATTTTAAGAAGTTTAATTTTTGTGTTCTATACAAAAATGTTAGTTTATATATATGTGATACGTTGTGATTTGTGATATCTCTACATAATATACCTTATACAATGTGTGTTTAGAATATTCTACAAACCAATGTGAATGATAAAGATTCAGAATGGGAATTTACTCTTGAAAAAGTGGATGTCAAAAAAAGGTGACATGGGTAAATCAAAGCGGGTGGTAGAATGCATATATATATATGTATCTATGTCTAATGTCTAAGAGACGTTTTGAGGACAAGCAAAACTGAGTTTGAAATATTAAAGTTCTTCACTGAACGCTAGATACATACATTATTGCACCTATAATTAAATGAAAGAAAGTACATCATGATATCATCTTTCATGTATTCTATACAACATATATATGCCTACATGTATACATATTATATGCATTTTAGGTATTCAAAGTTTTTAGTTCACATAAAATGATAATGATAATGACAAAAAATCTCCAGAATATATTAGTGTAATAAGAATTCTGCTGACTTCTGTCACTTTTTTTTATTATCTTGTTAGACTTTAGACTCTTCTTCTTTTTGTGTATCTCTTTTGTTAGTACTCCATTCTCCAGTCAAAAAGAGATATGTGCGATTAAATGAAAATGAAATGCCTTTCTCATCATCTTGTATGCATGTACAATGTACATGTCTGCATAAATTGAATGAAATAAGGAGCAGATTTTCGGTTTTTTACATTCATGAAGGGACAAGATTAATATCCTAAGAAGGATTTTTTTCTCTTTTATATTCTCTATTCTAGAATCTAAAATAATGTACCATAGCCGTTTTTTGCTGCTACTTTTCTTCTATTCGAATTTTATTCAACACCATAACCAACTTGACGTTGCTCATGACTTTCTCCTCCACTTTCATCCTGTCTTTTTCTACATATTTCTTTGTGTGTCGCAAGTTGCAAGGTTTGAGTTCTTTTGGGAGAGCAAAAAAAAATAAATAATGAAGGTGAGTCATTTTGAATCAGGTATTGAGTATTGAGGCTATACTGTGTGACTCAATCAGTTATAAAATATATACGATTCACATTTTCCATCTCTCCAGCCACCAGCAACATCTGTCACACTTTGATAAATATCTTTTGCCTTTTGTGCTGCCTCTTTATTCCAATAATTGAGAGAGTAAGCAAAAAGTCATTTTGGTTACTTGGATTTCGATTCTATCGCACGTCATTTGTATACATTTTGTTGAGACAGCTTTGAGAAATGGGAAGGAAATCGTTATCTTCCCCCATCAAGTAGCAAGTGGGCTATATGTACGATGTAGTAGGTATAAGAATATTATGTACAAACTATAACCCAGATTTTTAGGTTGGATTAATAATTAATGCATTGACGTGTTTAGTTGTCTTTATACACATGAGGAGTATCCATGAATCTTACATGTGTCTAATTTCTCATCAGTGCCGTTTTGAAGAACTGAGATTCTTGGGTTTTTTCTCAATGATTCTATTGCCTGATTTGGATTTTACGTACATATAGAGTAAGAAGTAGTATACGTTTTTACTACTACAATGAACAGGGAAAGTAGGTACTCTGAAATCTGAAATGAAGATGCTTTCACTTTTTATTCACATTGTACTTTAAATGAGTATAGTGTTTAGACTTTATACACATAAATCATTTGCAGTATTATGTATAAATTTTTGCCGTCAGCGTACAGGATATCGACCTGTATAGACTAACTAGAAATTCTATGGAGTTTCCTGTGAATCTGCAGAGTTTTGGTGATCCTA
Source organism: Sminthurinus elegans (assembly GCA_034698325.1). Taxonomy (NCBI): domain Eukaryota; kingdom Metazoa; phylum Arthropoda; class Collembola; order Symphypleona; family Katiannidae; genus Sminthurinus; species Sminthurinus elegans. Next base: position 11,909 of record JAQGBI010000063.1, on the reverse strand, counting down.
TTGAATGAGTTGGTGTATGTGTAGTACACAAAAATTCATCAGTGAATCTGTAAAATAGTCATGTGTACATGAGCTCCGCCGCATGACAAAGTCATCCGTTTTCAAATGGAGAATTGTACGATGTTCTTTTTATGTATTTTTATTTATTATGCATAATATTTAATACGTAATCCAATATGTACTTTATTTTGAATCAAAATTTTTGATTTACAATTCATAATTACAAATTACAGGATTTCAATTGTAATTTCTATGTATGTAATGCTTAATAAGTATCTCAAAATTCTACCTATTTATATTGCATGAAAATTATTCTTTGATATTGTCTAATAAACATAGCTATAGGCACAGGCTTACGTCTAACTTTTTTCCCGTTAAATTGAAACATCTGTTTTAGACGGTTTCGTTGTAACTTGTAACGATTGTTTCTTTCAATGGAAAATGACAACTGTATGTATTAAACACTAGTATGGTATGTATGCATAATATGCTTTTTCCTAAAACGCTATAGCAAAAGGTTTTAGGTGCAGGATTTTATGACATGACAGTGAAGATGTTTTTACACCAGTTTATTGTTTCTATACTTATCCAATCTACTATCTCAGGACTCAAGACGATAGATATGTCGTGCTGAAATATGTATGATATCCTTTGAGCTGTACTAAAGAACAAATTACGTGATATTATATTATGCTGATCATAATTAATCTTTAATCTCAACTGAAATTAAATAATATCTTTTTTTGCGGAATCCAAAACAGTGCAAAAAAAACTACTTTTTTTTAAAGGTATTATTTTGGAAAAACTCAAGATTTGCTTGCAATTTGGAGTAGTGATAACAATATAGCTAAAGAGGACCAAAAAATCTCAATTTAGTCTGAGATATATTTTGGGTTAAGAAACTTTCTTTCCAAAGATGGGATGTCTGTTTACTGTAGCAAACACAATTAAATGGATACGTGTTAAGTGTATAGTTATGTAGAATATAAAGGCAACCAAGTGTATAGCCTATTGTCATTTCTTTCTTCCTTCTTTTCTCTTTCTATCTTCTTTTGTGTGTGGTACACGGTGGACTTGGCATGCTGTGTCTAAACATTTCATCCTGACCTTCCCTTTTAGAGAGGAAATCTGTGTTCAGCCATCAAATGAAATTAACTTTCTACCACATCAACCTTAATGATCATAGCGAAATCCTCTGTCTCTATTCTTCTGCCTCACTTTTTCGCTTTTTTGCTGTTCAGCTCACAAAGAAAATGTAGAGAACAAAGAACCAACTAGTATAGAAATGTCTATTTACTCTCAACACTTTCATCTGTTTTTTTGTACATGGTTTCCTTTGGGCTGCTGCTACTGTTTCTGTCACCACTATAGAAAAGGAAAAAGAAATGAGACAATCAACTGGAAATTTATGGAAGGAAATGAAAAAAAAAATCTCTCTTTTCAAATAAATTCAGGTATACGCACTGAATTTTTTTTTTTTTTTTACAAAAATCTTTCATCGTAAACAATAATTTTTAGTAATCAAAGAGATAAGCGTATCAAGTTCAAAAAAATACATAAGTTTATTCAGCATGGCGTCCTGGACTCTAATACAATGTGGAGTTTTGGGTAAATTGTTATCATGAAAATAAAATAAATAGGGTCAAAAGTAGCATAATTAAAATTCGACAAAAGGAATGATTTGATTACTCAATTCCAACTTGATGATAAAAAAAACTGTTCATTCAATTTTTGATTATACCTACAGAAATGATAAACCGATTTTTCGTTACAACTTGAATCATTTTGAAAGCATCTGACAATATTGTGAGATCTGAGATGTGAGCTGTATGTATACCCTGCAGTAAATAGCACACACAAAAATGCTATAGAAGTACATATAAATAGTAAATACGTATATGGAGTATGGAGATGCAGTTTGAAATACACATGTAACACATAATCAAATAAAAACTGACAATCCGCTGAAAGCTCTATTTCGTTTTTTATACTTTCTTTCTCGGTTTTGGATTTTAGATCGTATGTCCTAATGCCTAATGTCTAATGTCAACTGGTGGAAGATTTATTAATATGTATTTGGAATTTAATGGCGCACAGTAAAAGTAGTAGAATGAAACCAAAAGAGGAAAACGTACATTGAATATGCTCACAGCATATATCCCTTTAAAGTACGAGTAAGTCATTCAAGGCAAATCCAAATTAATATTATGGCGACACTAGCAACTCGTCCATCCTGTGTGATTTCCACTTCTCTATTGTGTGTTTTAATATTGGATTCTCTTTTGTCTTGTATATTACCGTCTTTTATTTCTTTTTTACAAATAGACCAGAGACCACACAGGGTACAAACTACAAACAAGAAATAAATGCTAGAAGAGACGTCGTAACATTTGTATTGTACATACGACCATGTATAAAAGTCTATTGTCTTCATTATTTATACTTTACATTTTCTACGTGATCTCCTTTTCTCTTTTTGTTTTGGACATTGGATTCGAAATTCGATATCGAAATCAGACGGAAGCAGGAGTGGTGTATTTTCTCAGGTTTCCTTTTTTTCTCTTTTCATCCAACATCCAATATATGCCACAATCTATTCTATAGTTGTGGTCCATGGGTGAAATTTTACGGTTAATGGTACGGTGTGCGGTGTACTTTGTATGTTTGCAATTTCGTAGAAAAAACATGGATATTTAGCTGTCCAAAGTACCAAAGACTCTTCCACTTCAAACATATTGAGCTCAACATTTTGTCTGTTACTCAACATTCAGATTACTACATTCAATTTGATTTTGAAAGCTTCTTCATATAATTCTTAAAAACACAAGTTCAGCGTTAGTGACGTAATGAATCTTTGTTTGTATCTTTCTTGCTATTCCATATGCATGATGAATGCAGAATGAACGAAGAAGGAACGTTGTGAATTATGAGTTACATGAAAAAGGAAAGAACGTCGGTACAAGGTAAAAGGGAGTTTTATTTATTTTTGGCGTACCTGCCTAGCTTTCTCAATTTGTCTTCCACTCTATTTGTCGTTTTGTTTCTAGGTTGAAGCTCTTTTTTTCTCACCTCCTCTCCCCGTAATGAAAATAAAATGAAAAGACGGAAAGATGAATACACATTCTTATTACTTATTAGTAAAGTTGAGGTGGACTCTTAATACATTTGTTTGTTACAACGGATATATGTACTATCATCAAAAAATAAGGAAACAAGGAAATTTGTTACACGGAACGAAGGAAAAATACGTAATTCTAATAAAATTGGGTTTGGATTGTCATAAAGTATTCCAAAGCATTGCCAAAAATTGGTCGTACTCTCACAACAGAAACATCAAATGTTGAATCCTCAGGAATTAGCAATGTTGCTTTTGCAGTTCTTTTCAAAACTATAAAGATTATATTACATAAGGTGGTGCTGTAATTATTTGTTGTACGATTTTCGGACTCCTGAAATAATATCATGTAATATACACATGTGTAAAAAGTAAAAACTGCCTCCGTTTTCGGATGATTTTAGTTATTGAATTTTGAACAAAACCACTAGCACCGTTCGCCTACTTTCGCACTTTCTCCTTTCGTGCCAATGTCCAATCAAAGATCTCAGCTGGGGTTTCACATTCCATTTTATTCTGTTTCTAGTTTCTAAGTAATGCATAGTCCATAAAGAAGAAAAAGAAAAGAATAATATAATGATTGAAAAAAGAGCGGTTTGAAACGTAGAAACATTTTCAACATAAGTAGTTGTGAGTTGGATTTTCTAGAATTTTACCTAGTATGTGTATGCTGTATGTTGAGAGAACACGAGGTATGTACAATGTACATAATACATATACATGTATATAGTGTATAGTTAAGGAAAGCATTAGGTGAAAGTGGGAAAGGAAGAAGGATAATGGACAGAGAAAAAGGACAGTCAATAAGGGTATTTCAAACGGAGAGAAAAATGGCCTTCGAACAGACAATAGACAAACATGGTGTTATTAATATCATGGTGATATTTTACCATTCGTCTGCCAGTTGCTAAAAGGCAAAAATGAGTAGGTAATTTACACACTATAAACTATATAATATAGTTTCTTCACTACATTGTTTTCGTTGGAAATTTGTTTTAGCTCAAAGTTTCAGGAATAAAGTGTGTAACTAAATATTTTACTGCTGACTTGCACGAAAGTTTTGAGAAAAATATACGTACCAATTTCTGTAATATATTTCGATTTCGACATTTTTTGCAGACAAAAGTTTGTTCGTCCATATTATGCAGTACCTGGATAAAATATTATAGTTATATTATGCTAGCCCCATTTGGATATGAAATTCAATAATATCAGAAAATTATGATTAGTTACTTTTACTTTTATGAATATGACATATGACATTAGACATAATAAAGAGAATGAATGATACAACCTTCTGGGGTTATTTTCTTCAAGTTTTCATACAGATTTTATTTTGAAATATTTGAATCTCCATGAAATCATCTCCTAAGATGTTACCATTATTTATTTATTGTGTTTATATATGTATGTATTTGTGTTTTTTCTATGTCTGTTATTTCACGGCACATTGCTAAAAGTATAATATTCTTATGTTTAATGCATACTAGAACTTACTAGCACACATTTGATCTTCATTATCTTTAAATACAGAAGATTACAGTCATGTTCATGTACCGTAATGAATAATAACTATTATACTTGTTTTTTTAATATTTTTGTCATACATTTTCTTGCAAAATGTGTAATATGGTATATTTTGTATAATAATATATTACTGTATGCTATATAAATTATTCTTTGTATAAGGTCAACATTTTTACGGTATGCACCAAGGTTTTGGTCATAAAAACTATTTCTTTTTTTTTCTTTCATTCTCTCATGTTTATCATAATGTACATTATACATATATATAATATATATAGGTTGTAGGTATCATGTTTTCTGCATTATGTATTGTTAATTAGTATTTGATAGTTTATGTGTATTTATTTACAGCACTCAACATTCAACAAATAAATAATCCACATCATGCTTGTAAATTGTCACAATAATTATTATTTTACTTAGTAGTTACTAGTATTATTCAGTAACACACTCGTTTTTTTTATTGAATTATTATGTACGTGTGACTCGTGTGACTCTCAATACAATAAAAAAGAAAGCAAAAACGGGATAATTCAAGAAGAATGGAACTGTAATATTATACCGTATATTTTTACTCTATCACGTTTTGATACTTTCTCCCCCATTGTGTACAACTTTCTCTTGGGTCATATGAATTGTTATTAGTTATTAGTTATTAGCTATCAGCATGTTATGCATACTACATTTTCTGTTCGGACGGTATGTATACATATGTTACATGTACACGTCAACTATTACGTGTGATGTGTTACAACAGCAGCATTTTCAGTACTATTTTAGTCAGCAATAAAACATATACAATATACTACACAGGGTTGAATATAGTGTACTAAGAATGATAATTACATAAAGTAACATTTGTATGTAACAATCACTAATATATAGTTATTCAAGTTAAAATATAAAACATTTATAGAAGGTGGGATGTATACCACTTTAGCAGCTACGTATTAAGAATCGTGATCATTTTATAAAACAGAGTTTATACATAAGAAATGGGTGGCTATAGATGAACATACAATATGTAGCTGTGCATATGTAAATATTAAACAGTTTTTCAGCCCTATACTCAAAGTTGAAAGTTAAACGTGTAAATGAATTTTAAGTTTTAACTTTTTTCAGTCCCCTCTAAATTTTCATCGAAAAGTATAATATGGTGCATCAAATGTCAAATGCTTCAAAAAAACCCACCCTGTGTGACCTGTGACATTATGATATATTATTATACTGATAATCAATACTCAGTGGATACTGAACTACACTATATTCATGGTTACAGAATTGGTCCTCATGCATAACAATAATATATGTATATCGTAGGGTTAGAAAAAATATGGGTGTACATCTAGTGTAAATTTATTTAAAGTTTAAGGATGTGTGGATCAACGAATGTTATTATTCAATTACTTCAAGGTACTTGTTGTGATCATCAGTTTGGATTTAATATTAAATACATCCTTATGCGTGTGTACACACATAAAATATATGCTTACAATTAATCAACTATTTCTTACCTATACAATATATCATGTGTATTTTATAACTAATTACATAAGTGTTTAATAATGAAAAACATGAATACATACATTCATAACAAGTATTGTTATAGGGGTGGTTTCATTGTATTGTAATAAAACTGAATGTTGTACCCTAATCATAAATAATCGTAATTTTATAAACACATGTGACTTTCATACGTGTTACTCTCTCTCATATTATACTTATTCATAGTTTATTTTGTGATCATTCTTGATTCTTGACGCATACATATGCTATATATGAGTAACATAAAACCACTTTTACTATAGTCTTCTCTTCACATGTATATAATATTGACGCATTCAATTTGTGATAGGTATCTATAATCTAAAGTTTTATCCTTTTTTTATATCGTTTTAAATGTGTAAGACAGTACACAGTACACAACAGATGTTTTATATGAAACACACGCTGTACATAACATATAACCATATTTGAATAAATTAATCTTTTATTGGTAAACGATACTCTTTTGCTTGTCACTATATATACACACAAGAATTATTTATGTATTATACTTATGTTACATAGAATTTATTTTTATTTTTTATCAATTTTTTGAAGAGGTACTTGTTTACATCTACTGTGTATTGTGAGGAAATGGTGTTGGTGATGATGATGATAATATATTGTTGTTACACGGCAGTTCCTAAAATTGCCAAGGAAAAACTGTTACTAGTTTTAATATTATTATTACCATTTCGACGATTGGGTGGTTGTCCTCCTCCCTTTTCTTCATCTTCATATGAAAAGTTTTCCATCTCTACAGAAGCGAGGAGTTCACAAATGTCGGAATTATTATCAGAACTAACATGATGATGGACCCCACCACTACTGTTCTGATGATAAGTCGGCACTGCCACGGATGAGCATGAGGAAAAAGATAACTCTTTGATGGGTTTCTTTGGATGATTCGTATGTGTATTTGTATAGGAATTGGAAGTGGAATCCCGATGTGAATAGGGATTGGAAGTGCTTGGAGCGTTAGAACTAGTATTTGGAATTCGAATCAGTACATTATGATCCTCACTATTATCATTAAAACAGTACTCACTGGGTTCATCATGTTGGAAACTTCCTCCAAATTGTTGTTGTTGTTGTTTCAAGTGAAGCTCCCGTCCACTACTGTGTCGTCGAGGATGAACGGGATGAGGAGAAGAAAGGGAGTGGGAGTGGGAATGGGGATGTGGGTCTAAACTATTTCTACTCCCTACATATTCCGCCTTGGGTGTAGTGATTAAAAGAGTCATATTGACTGTCTCTTGACTGTGACTTGCACTTCTATCATTTCGACAAAAGTGGGATGATCCCATTCCACCACCACCACCACCATCCCCCTGAGGACTCTTTATTGTGACAATACCCGAAAAGTTACTACTAATTGCTGGGGGTCCACATCCACCAATTGAATTTTTGTGAACCTGTGGGTTTCCAGAACCAGAAGGATTAGTAGAACCTGTCCTAGAGGGAGAAAGCGGGGCTTCATGCTCCACCAACTGAATCTTTTCAATCATTTCCTTGATCTCGTATCGAAGTATGACGAGGAAGCAGATTTTTACAAAACCAATGATACAAAATCCAAGAATGAACAGCATCCCGCTCACGTGATCTAACCACTCAATTAACTTTAAACGACATCCCTGGGGATACACTCGAAATTTCTTGTTTGAAGCACCAACGGGAGAATTGAAACTATGTGTATCCATTTGAAGTCTACTTGTTAAGGACATGGAAAGGCTATAGGACTTATTATTACTTATAATATGATTTTGCTCCTCAATCAATGAGGCTGTTGTTGTTGTTGCTGCTGCTATTGCTGCTGTTGTTGTCCTCATTATCATGGTCATCAGTCGTGTAGTCTCCTCCTCTGAAGAAGAAGAAGAGGATGGAGCTATAGTTGAAGAGGAAGTGGAATATTCATGTTGTTGTGGGTGTATATGATGATGGTGGTGATGATGATTTTGCTGCTGATGTTGATGATGGGGATGTTGACATGTCCATGGTATTGGAAGTTGATCTAGTTCATTTGGTTGAAGACTGGGAGGTGGACTTTGACTTGGGAGTGGATCATTTGCAGAGCTAGCAGGATGTTTAAAGGAAGGATTCACACTTTTACTACTCACTTTGTACGCTGGACCTTTCTCTTTATTATTATTATTACTATTATTATTACTATCATTCGATGATGACATTCCAGTCTGATTCTCAACATTGGACCAAGGATGTCCATGTCCTTGATTTGTTTTCTGTAGAGTCTTCCGATGTGAGTAATGTCGCGTCTTGTGTCCATGTCGACCTCCACTTATCGTATTTGTATTAATATTATTTGTGTTAATATTATTAAAGGATGCAGCAATTGAGACCTCTGTTGGATTCGTTAAACTTAATAAAGTTAAACTCGCACTTTGCATTATAGTTGATTTATTATGGACAACACTACTACTGTTAGCTAAAAGTTTTTCGAGGGAACTTATATCCAGACTATTAGTAATATTGTTTATATGCACAGTGTTACTACTATTATGGTTCGAATGTAATTGGAGTGTGTCATTAAGTCCTTGATTTTGATACTGCTGTTCTTTGTTACTGTTGTTGTTATTGTTATTGTTACTATTTAAACTGTTAAGGGATCCTCCTCCTCCTCCTCCTCCTCCTCGAGAGGAGGGTGGATGAAGTGGGGGAAGGTGAGATGGAGTTGGTGGAGTAAATTGTTGGGGTGACACATAGCTGAAAGTACAGCAGGACTCTGGAAGGATCAAACTTCCAGATTCCACCTTTCCAAGGCCCATCCCAACTAATGTGGAAGGGGATGAAAAGGGTGAAGATCCTGCAGCATGGTAGGTATTGAATGGAAGATGATCCAATGGACCTTCCACCCCACAGCACTGACTTTGGGACTGGACTTTATTCCACGAGTAGGTGAAGGAGGCATCAATCGAGTATTTTTCAAAAAATTCTCGAGTGAGAACAGGTCGGAGAGATTGCTTCACCTAATAAGAATACAAAATGATTGTATCATCTCATTATCCAAACAAAATATGGAAAATTAAAAAAATCAAACCAAATTACCTCGATTAATTTGTACACCCACACCAGTCCAACCACAACATCACCTACAAATAAATAAAAGGAACACAAAAAGAGTTTTTTATTTTCTATAATAGTGCTTATGGTAAACCCGAAAAACAAATTTCTCCTTTCAAGATGTAAATAATACATTTTTGTTAAATTACCAATGGTAAGGAAAAGAAGAAGAATCCAGTAGACACTCAGTAATTTGTGACTCAGTCGTTGAGCACCAAGACATCCGATGGTCTGAACAACGCCACATTGCAATATTAAAGCTGCATACGCGTACAAAAAAGTGGGATGATATAATTCAACAGACCTGAAAACAAAAAGAAAAAAATTGACATGAAAATAGTTATCACAGTCAATATTTATCAAAAGAGGTTTCAAGTGAAATTTCCTTTTTTACTTTTTATCCAGTATACAAAAGTTTTACACGCAAATGAGATGTAGGCAGAAATCAGAAAATTTTCTGAACATTTGAAAGGTGAAATAAAAAGTAACAAGTACGACATACTATACAATCAGTGCAGCTACTTTTAAATTTTGATTAATAACGCTTTATGGTTAAACAGCCTAAAGTAAAACAATCCATATAATTTAGAATGTCATAATTATACATGAGACAGACCAGGACGAATGTACTAAATGCTAAAATAGTAAAATGAAATCTATCATCCTAATAAATTCTAAATTCTAAACTCTCTGAATTCAAGACAAAAAGTATATTTCTTGTACAGTGAATAATAATATTCTGCACATTTCTGGTCATTCGTTTGAATCCTTAATATGTTTTCTGTAGTTTCCCCTTGAAATAAAAAGTTTGGAGACCAACTTTTCCGTCAACTTCAACAACAAAACTTGAGAAACAGACAAGACAGGACGTGGATATTTCTTTCTACACACTGTATTCATTTACAAGAGTGTGATATATTATATAGCATAATGATACAAAGATGTATTACGTGTATCAATGTAAACTATAAGTATATATATTATAGTTTTCAGAAGAACAAAAGAAGTAAAATATAAACAAAGTTTTTGAACTCGTCTTTTCTTCACATCTCTGTTTGGCAGAAAATAAAGTTTTTGAAGCAGGAAAACAACAACAACAAAAACAACAACCACACACATCATGCCCCTTCGGAATTCGAAATTTGGAATTTAACTCCCAACTTGCAAAATGAGGATTTTCCTTTGCAAAAGTAGTAAGAGAGAAAGAGAGACAAAACAAAAAACAAACTCAAACCATCTTATCTCTTAAATATGTACATATTATACATTATATCCTACAACAACAACGAATGATGAAAAAACACAGACTTTGAATTTATTTAGACCATTTTTATACCTATGCACACAAAAGAGTTTTCCACTCTTTAATGAATTCTAGATTCTAGATTCCAGATTCTAGATATCCCCACTTTTATGGAAGACAGAGAAAAATTATACTTTCTCCTTCCACAAAAACAGAACAACAACTTTCTCTCACTATCAACGTGTTGTATGTTGTATTTGATATTGTGTATTGTTTAGATGTGGAGGTATGATGAATTTCCAAATTTTCTAACCATGAAACCGTTTCAGTATGTTTCCACTTCACGTCTATATTATTATATATTTTTTTCAAAACTATCAAGTGTACAGTGTACAGTATCTATTATACATTATACTATATTATCCTAGATGTATTTATTTTCTGTGCTATATTATGTGTGTACATGACATATCATGTAAAATATATTCATAAAAATGTAGAGGACATGATGATATATCTATGATCTATGATAGGCGAGCTTCAACCGAAAACAGAACAATATCTGAAACTACTTCTCTAGCATAAACTATGATAGACAATAGAGTTTTACATATATTTTGTATTGTACATTGTACAGCTCTATAATCAGATAAAAACTTTTTATATCCTTGACGCTTCAAGAAGTATACTAATACTACAGGATACAGGAGCTCAAAGATTCCCCAACTGTTTTTCAACAGACAAGTACAAATGTATATACCTATCTTTGGCTTTGTAGTTTGTAGTAAAACGAGATGAGAGTGGAGCAAGGTATAGATGCGACTATAGATATGTATGATTCAATTTGTAACTTTTGTGTCATTATTTATTTTATTTTTGTCTTTTATACTTTTGCATATGTGCATCTGAAAAGTATAGAGACACTTGAGATTTGAAGACTTGAAGACTTTTGAGACTCGAGTTTATTGCTATATTTGATATTTTCCATTTTCCATAGATCCGCTTGATCTATGGAAAATGTCCTGCTTTCACTGTATTGAATTTTTTTTATTAGTCTTTCATAATATTTTTACAACTTTTTTATATTTGGTAAATTATGAAAATTGTATATCAGCTTATTATGTATGAAGAAAGTATTATGCCCAATGTACAACGTAGGATGAACGCACAGGTTTACATGGAACTTTGATATATATTTTTTTTATAAAAGCGTAAAAATTTTTGGCTCGGCTTTTTGACTTGACTCAGTGCTTGGTTCCTGTGATTTTACTTTTTAGTTCTTTTTGGACTATATATGGGACGTTGTTGTAAATAAAAAGATGATAGATGAGAGATGAGAGATATTTTCTCCTTTTTATCTTTTATTTGAACCTCTGCCATGTTTTACAGTTTCTGCATGAT
>JAQGBI010000062.1:0-37006 GCA_034698325.1 Sminthurinus elegans | reverse complement strand
AAATTTCCCGAGTGCGAACTTTTCGCATGAAATGGCACAAAAAGTGCAACATTGGATTTGTTCTGTCAAGAACTATGACTACAACAAATAGTAGCACTTTATATTTACTGTTATACAACAATATAATGGATTTTAACTAAAAAACTTACTTTTGGTATACTTGACTATACTCATATTACCAAAGTAAATTATTTAGGAGACCATATTTTGTTTAATTGTGTTAAAAATTAAAGTTAATTGCAATCACTCACACAAAATACAAATGTAAAAAAACCTCCGTTTTGAACTTCCCGGACAAAAGTGTGCGTGAGTCATCCTTGTAGCAGTTTTAAGTGATTTCAACTATTTCAACTATTCTTAAAACTTTTAATTGCAATTAACTAAATAATTGTAGAATTCTATAAAGTATATGATAATATGCAGAAAAATACAATCTATTTAATGATGTATTTTATGCAATTGTTTAAAAAAATGAAAAAATTGCAGATTGTGTAGAATTTTTACATATAAAGAAATCTTCGTCATAGTTATTATACATTTTAGGATTTAGGAAGTATCTGTAATCTGTACTCAGTTGTGCTCAGTTGACTTGTGCATTTTGGGTATGACGTGGTGCTGTGGGCTGTGCTATGGAGCTGGTAATTGGATGTAATGCACCCTTTTTCTCTCTCCATGCTCAATTTCTTTTATACACCATTTCCAATATCGTACATTGCTACAAAAACTACAAATAAACGGCTGTAAATAAAAAATAATCAAGGAGAGGCAGATCCTATAAATGACATTTTTTTATGTTCATATTATAACACGCAGTGAGTGAGTGGCTGAATAATAATACAGAAAAGTCCCTTTTGTCTGATTCTGTTGCTACAAAATTTCTCATCCATCCCGCACAACGCACAATACATACTATAAAATAACTTGTAGTATAATATAATATACTCTAAGCAATAACATAAATAAAAAATAAATATCCATCCAGATAATTTAACCCATTAGAAAAAACGTGCAACATATATAACTGTAACTCTCTTTACAGTGTGTGTCATAAGGCAAAATCATCTATCTGATGACAGTGACTTGAATTAAGTCCCCCGTACATACATACATGCATGCATATATACATAATATATAATGTATACACAGAGAATAACTGGCCCACAAATGAATTCATTCTAAATGTATCCAGAATAATTATAATTTAGACGTTTCATTTTTTTTCTCCTCTCTCTCACTCGTTCACTTACTCACTTTCCTGGAAAGGAAGCTGGACCCAGAGAAATTTTTATATGAACCCCCAACTCATCCTTACATATTAAACAACTCTGTCAACGTTCAATACAGACCTTTTGAACTTTACATGTCACATAAATGTTGTAACAGCAAAACCTCAAATAATTAAAAAAGGGGTATTCATTTGGTTGATTCTGGTATGTGATAACAAAAAAAAAATGTTGCAATTTAGTAAAGAAAATGGAGAGTTTTATGTTAATTTTGGTTTGTCTACTTAAGAAAAGAGGCGGATTGAGGAGTTTTGTGGATTTTTCATACAGGAGAATAAAGTGAAAGTAGATGATTGAATCCGATTCAAAGTATGATTACAACTAAATAAATAATGGTAGACAGGAAGACTAATGACAATGACAACGTTGGGATCGTGTAGTTTGGATCTCTTAAATAATTTATGATGAATTCCATGTTTTCCCCATCACCTTTTTTATTTCATCGGATAATGTGTTTTTTCAAAGTGCAGAACAAATAGAGTGAGTTTGGGATATGGCACTCAAGTCTGATGACAAGGTTTGAAAGGTTTCCCTTTTGCCTCTCTCTCTTCGGCATTCAGCATGTCTCACTGCATAATATTTAATTATTTTGTGTTTTTTTCATTATGAAAGGTGGTTGTTGCGTGTTTCCGGACGGCTAAGCTCTATTGCATGATAAGTTATGACCAAGTAGTATCAATATTAAATAAACCCTACCTTATTCCAAGTCCGTACGTGACACATTCTACACAACACATAACACACGTAAGTATAGATACTTGGCTGTAAAATAATCCTGCACTACTTGGGCCTAGTTACACCAAAACACACAAAACTCTCAATTACAACCAAAAGCTACTTGTTGTTGTCCGATTTTGGTTCTTTCAAGTTTTATTTGTGAAAGTATTGTGAAAGAGGGACTTTTTATTTTTATAATTTGGAGATTTGTGCTTTCTAAATGTTTTTGTGCTATGGATGAGAATGTTAGTATAATATGATATTAGGAATTTAGAATTTAGCATTCATTATTTACAGAACAACTATAGTTATGCCCCCTCTAATTATGCTATATCTCTCATGACGTGCAGACTCACTTAATTTTCCTGTGTGTGGCGGTTGTTAGTTATTTCCATGCTTTTTTAAATACAAATACAGAAAGAAAAATAATGTGGTTAAACTGTAAGTTTTGTACATCCACGTAACATGTAAGACAGAAATACGGTAATTTTTTTTCCGTTAATGCTGCCTCTCTTTTACTCCCCAAATAGTCTTTGAGTAATAATTAAATAACAGAAATAATCAAAATTTTAGTAACTTAAACTAGACAAATGATTAGGACTGATGTGCAGCTTGAAGGTGTTACACAAAATATTATAACAATTTATTATATTATTATACTTACTTATTATTTAGTATTTGGTAATAAATAATGATAATAATCAGAATTCTGAGTACTACTTATTTGTACTTGCGATGAATAATGAATAACCAGTAGAGTAAAGTTAATAAAACAAAATAAAGCAATAATATAATATCAATATAATAATATATTATATAATTATTGGTATTTTTTTATCGGAACCGAAATAAATCTTTTGTAGTTTTGACGGACAATATAATAATCATTGTCATTACACCATAAAATAGGCAGTAATATTAAATAATAATAACAACATTATTATTATTAAACCAAAGTGAGGTGAATTGCACACAAATTCTTTTTTACTTTGTGTCAGATCTTGTATAATTTATAATAAATTATTTATCTATATTGACATAAGATTATGACATAAGATCTGACATTGAATCCAAATGCAAAATGACTTTGACTTTGTTACATAGTCAATATTAGAAAACGGAGGAATTTGGTCTATTTTGAGAAGGATATAAATTTTGAATCATGCTTTTTTCTAATTGTTGATGTTGAGACCGAACAGCAAAGCGATTGACATGAACTGGGATGGGGACGACGATCCGCGTGTTTCCTGACGAAGTTCCAGAAGTTCCACTCCCACTTCCGGACCCATTTGATCGAGGTACCGTATTTAATCCTGTACATAAATAGGATGAAACTAAGAGTTAATATAACTTGAAGAATCCTTTTCAAGGAAAACGAAGAAGAAAGAAGGAGCGAAAAATACTTGTATGTTTACCTACCTCCCGCTTTGACTCGTTTCCATTTGGCTCGTCTGTAATACATATATTATAAAATTTGATTCACTTTTGATCCTTTTTGAGATTTTAAAAATAATATGTTAATTATTTATAAAGTTAAAAAATATATAAATAAATATAATATTATATGAGTTGAACCTATTTTGAAACCATATTTTGATTTGGACTTCGCTTAATTTGAGATTCCTTGCAATTTCAGACCTTTCAGTCAAGGAGAGATATTTTTTTGCATGAAACTCCCGTTCCAGCTCAAGTAATTGTTCACTTGTGAAGGCAGTTCTTCTTCGTCTCGTTTTGCTCATGCCACTTGGTCCTACACTTGATTCTCCTCCTCCGTGATTCTCGGAAACAGACAAGGAATCACACATTTCAGGTGTTTCTGCATCCGAATCTGTGGAGGTAGAAATTCTGATTGTATAAATAATTCATCATCTCACTTTGAAATACGTTGCAAAAGCAATAAGTATATGTAATAATATTCTTTATACATATATTATGCTCTATCTATTATGTATTATGCAAAAAGGGATGAAACTGGATTTATTTATCAAATATGGATTTTAAATGTGTTGTGTTTTGTAGTCATTCCAAGTTCAAAGTTGATCCCTTTGGATGAATGCAAAGTAGGGTGTAGTGTAAGTATTATTTAGAATATAAAGTAAGAGAGGAAGAGAGAGATTGTAAACCTGTGAGCGGAGTGTTTGGTGATTCAGCATTCAAGTTGCTGCTACATTTGTCATTGAGTCCTGGAGTTGTGGGAGGAGAGTCCATCAAATGAGTGACGGAATCAAGTGTTGAATCTTTACTCTCCATTTCTTGTTTGTCATTATTGTTATTGTTAGTATTAGAATATGTATTAACATGGAAATGTTGGTAGTGACTGTTCACGAGGATATCCACATTATTACAGTGTATTTTGGGAGAATAATTGTTCATCTGTCTTTGGTTTTTGGAGTCATTGGAGCTGTGATTGGAGTTGTTGTTGTTGAAACGAGAGAGGGTCAAGTCTTGGGGTGTAGGGATGATCCCGGTTTGACTTGCTGTTGGTGGTGGTAAATTGGTGTGTTGTGTGTGACTGAGTGTGGCATGTAAATGGTTCGGAAGGATTCCATATGAGGAGAAGGCCGCGGAATGCCCTGCAGAAAACAACCATGGATTCAAATTGAGGAACGGTGACAATGATGACAAACTGCGTGGGGACATGAGAGAATCAATGGAAAAATTTGAGAATCGGTAGGATGATGGGGATGATGATGAGTCCATCATGTCCATCTCCCGTCTCCCTTGCTTTTTCATTAATACAGTCAATGCTGGGGAACACTAAACACACACACACAACATGTCACCATTTTCAAATCAACCTACTCCAATTCCTTCATTTATTTCACAATTTTATCATTTGTCGCACCATGAAAATCAATCACTTCCTTTCCTTTATTTCAACTCACTTTTTTATTTTACACTTGGGCATCTCCTGTGCTTGTGAAGAAACGCGTTTGTTAAATCGTATCCAGAATTTGTTGAATTGTTTTACTGAGTTGCTGTCAACTTTTGGTCAAATTTTGGTACACGTGAATGCAGAACAGCAGAACAGAGAAGGAGGAGGTGACACAAATGTTGTATAATGTATCACAAGTCACAAGTACTGAAACAATAGTTGATTTTTATTTGACGTAGTTGATTTCGGATGAATGAATCAAAGACTGATTTTTGGATGGAAATGAATGTATTGTATTTAGAAAGAGTTTGGTCAAAGTAAAGGAAAGAGTGGAGAAATGAAAGTGTGTTTGTGTACTCCAGTGTCTGAATGAAAAGTGGGGATTTGTGGTTGGAGTATGAGTGTGAGAGGGAGAAGCAGGAGCGAGGTACGGGTGAGAGGGAGACTGAGAATAAATTCGGATGAGAAGGAAGGAAATGATTGTGCCCGTGTCCCGTATTTAACTTTTGAGTAGGAACCAACTTGTGTGTGTGTAAATAATAGCTGAGGTCTAGAGTATTCAAGCAAAGGCGAAGCTCAGCCCTCGGCTCTGTTGTAATTGGGCGTCGGTGTATGTAGCCTCCCATTCACCAATCATTCACCAACTCCATTTCAATTTGACCAACCCCACAAGCCTTCTCCTTATCCACTACTCTACACAAATATTCCTCCGAGCATCACAAATCATTCCTCACTCTCTTACAATTAGTTTACATTTACTTTGTTTTGTCATTCGTATTTTATTTTATTTTATTTTACTCATCTCCTCATCTATTTTATATGTAGCTTCCTCAAATCAATTTTTTACTACAATTATTTCATCATTTTATTCATTTGAATCCACCGAAAAGTTTTCCATTCTCTTTTTTTTTTGAGCAAACCACATTTTAATTTCAACATTTCCTTACCGAATTCCCTTTCTTGCAAACTTGTAAATGCAATGATTGTTTTTGCTTTGTTTCCCCGTTTTGAGGGAGAGGAAAAATGAATGTGATTTGAGAGTGTACATATCATTAAAGTTGAAATCATGATCAAGTTGTGATTATTTACAAACTAACTTTTTCTGCCATGAGAATTATGCTTTGTTTGTCAACTGCTGTGGATGGGCTCAACTCATGTGCACAAAGACAGGGTTTATGTAGTTGCGATAGAGATGGAGATGGTCTTTTGTTCCTATTCTTCTGTCTCTCAGCTTGTTTTTCCAATCTCATTGTCCATTGTTAAGTGTAACAAATTGGGGCCAATTTTGGCGTGTAAACTGAACACAACAGCTGTTTTGATTGTTGACAGCGTGTCTTCCTACTGCTCCTCTCGTCTCTCTTTCTTTCTTTCTTTCTGTAGTCTCTCTGCTGTAGCTCTTTTTTCACTCATTTCTTTCTTGACTAGTTGTTTCATTGGTTGTTGATCCTGCTCCTTGTTTCTCTTGTTCGTATTTGTAAATGACTAACAAGTTCATTACAATAATATAATATGAGAGCTGAGTTAACCAGAGGAATCGTGACAGCCCATTGTCACCTAGTCAATCTCTCTGCATCCGACTTTAGTTTAGGCTCCTTTCATGCATATGTGACATTTCTTGAGTGTTTCCAAATAGCGGATTGTTTCTACAGCAACTGGTTATTTGAGGGTGGAAGATGTAAAAGTGTGCAAGGTGGATGGAAGGTGAATTAAGAGTGAAGAGTGTTTGCTGGTTGGGCTGCGTGTGTATATTGTAGAATGTTTGTATTGTTTTAAGAAGGGGATTCCGTGAGTTGGATCGGATGTCGGCTCCTGCACCTTTAATTAATTTACAAAACAATCCCCGCGCCGCGGTCAAAACAAAAAGGGGGAAATAACTCACTTATACAAATCTAAAGTGGGTATGTGATTTCAGGATGGGATCAAAAAAGGGGAAAGCTGAAAATGATGAGGATAATTTATGTATCTGTTTCTCCTGTTTTTGTGACTTGTTCCCTTTCTCATTTTATACATTTCCTATCTGCTCTGTTGTGTACTGCTTTTAAAATCCATTGCGTGTTCCTCCGCATCCTCCGGATTGCTCACATGTCCTGTGATTGAATTAAAAACATTCAGTTGGTCCAGTTTCACAGTTGGCTGTCCGCATCATTCAACAAAATGATATTCCTCTCGTGTATTTTGTGTTGTGTTGTGTGTTGTGTGGATCATCCTACAAAAGTAACAGTCGTTGAGAAATTCATACTTTTATTGTGGGATTTTTCATGGGGTTGTAAGTGGAGAATCTCGCCTGCCTTTGCCCACCCGTCGCTGCTCTAATTATGATGACTCGATTAAAAGTGTGGTGTTGGTACTTTTTAATTATGAAACAGCCGCATTCCTGGTTACTCCATGTTGAGACAATTCATTTCTTTTATTATGCTTCAAATTAAAATCTGTTGACGCTAACTAGAATTGCGGTGGAGTGCAGTGGGTTATGTGTTTTTCTCTTCTGTTCTTTTCTATTCTCAGCACCACACCACTTGTTAGCCACACGCCTCACACGACATGTATACATAAGTAAATATTCTAAATATTAAAAGCACCGACTTTTCTCATGTCTCTAGTCTCTGGACGTAGACCAACAATTACACAATCCTCACTACTCAATGGAACACGCAAATCATGACTCGGCTCACATTTCACAAACTATATTATAAAACTACAAACAAACTATGCACGCAACTGTTAATTATGGATAATGGACTGCGACTGCCACATCTTTTCTACACTTTTTTCTCTTTTCTCTCCGTCTTTTTAATATGATATACAAACTTGTAAGAACATGAATGTGGTTTGAGGTTTGAGTTGAGGAAATACATGAATATCCAGCTATACATGTACGCATAATATAATATAACATAATATTCACATGGTTTCTGGAGTACGTATGACAAAAATGCTGTGGTACCGCTAGCCGCTATCTCCAGGTTTTGATATCCAAACATTCTCATTATTTTCCATATTATTAAAATTTATTTTTAATCCTGTTGATAAATTTAAATCTGCGCTGTTCCTACTGCTGCGAGTCAGCTCTAATCTCATGAAAATTCCTCCACGACGGAAACACACATTAAAATTTCGTGATGAATATATTCTCCTTGAAAATCCCATCACATCCCTCTCACACCTCTCTCCTTACCCAAAATATTTTGCGGGCGTTTTGAGTTAAAAATAAGAAAGAGAGAGAGAGAGAAAGGGAGAGAGAGAGATGAAGATTGGGAAACTCAATTTCAGTTGTTGCTTCGAATTTACCACCAGCATTTGTACGTGGAAAATGTCACAGGATACACGATGTGCGATGAGTGATAATCTGGAGTATTGATCAATACTCAATAAGTCAATGAACGGATATCAAAGAGTTGTCGTAGAACAAAAGTATTCGAACAAATGTCATTATAATGATTACTACTACTACGTAGGATGTTTACTAAATAATTGCGAGTATTTCAAAACAGAAATGAGATACAAGAAACCTTAGTTATTTTTCTCAAAATGTTTCACATAATACAGTACTTGAATCCACATTATATCGATGCATTAGCAGAAGAAAAAAAACGTCTTTGTTTGGAGTCAAAAAATGCTTTGGAAATTGATTGTGCACAAACTTTTTTTTCTTTCTTTGAAGTTTATTCTATTCATTGAATTGAATTGAATTGAGTTGAATAAATAACATGAAGGTTTTGTGTGTAGTGTCGTGTTAGGTATTCGTAGAATTTACAAGTCCATACCCTCTTCTGAAATTCTACTGCAAGGCTCAAGGAAAGTGACTTTTGTTCAAAAGGGACTCTTTTCACACACACACTAGTTTCTATGTAAGCGAGTGAGTGAGTGGTGTGTCGGAATGGACATTGAATAGCTGTAAAAGTTCTCTAGTGAGAAGATGAGTTTGACTTTAGGTGGCTGTTCGCTTTGTTGGATTTTATTGTGGGCATTCATGCAGGTATAAAATATTAAATCCCATTAGCATCATGTACAACATGAAAAGTATAATGACAACAATAATAATAATAATTATTACAAAATGGGAGTTGGAAGAGGGATTTCAATACGCATCATCCTAAATTACATCCATCTCATCTCATCCACACAAATATTCCCATTTTAGTTGTAAGCATATTTGAGTATTCATTTCATTCAGCTCAGTTAGATGTTAGATGACCACACCAATCACCATGACGATTGTCAATCTTGTTTCTTGAACACTGCATACACATTTCATTTTTCAATGGTTTCACTTGGCTATGTACAATGTATACATGTCATATTTTCTACAGTCCAGTTCCAAACACCAAGTACAAAATACCCATTCCCTTCACCGTTCACCGTTCAATTCACCATTCAGGAATGAGGGATAAAAATGAGTGAGTGGGTCTCATTTGAGATTGTTGACTGTTTACGCGTGAATAATTATTGCGTATTGTGCTCCATGGAAGTTGGTAGAATGAGCTCTATTACTACTGTAGTTACTTTGCACATGTATCCCATTTCATCCCATGGAGAGTAAAGTCATTGAGGAAACTAATTCCAAAGCAGCTCCTCCTTGTCTTCTTTTTATTTATCTGTGGATTCTACATGATCCACCATTCACCATCACATCAATTCAATATCACCATTTAGGATAAACCATTCCATTCTGATTTCCATGATTAGCGGTCCGGTGGTTGGGAGAAACTCCTCTCTCTTCATCTTTCCCTCTTACACAATTCCCCCGAATAATTCAATTGGAATTCACGTGAATGAAAAAGGAATAATTTGCCTCATTTATTCCTCAACATTTTATCCATTCACATGCGCTGGCTCCATTCACTGGAATTTTCTAGTCATTCACATTGAATATATTGAATCCCATACTAAGCGACACAAATTATCCACACGAGTAAATGTGGAGGCGTGGCACCAGTTTACATCTTTTCCCCATATCACACACAAATAGTTGCACACCTGGTTTCTTTCTCCTTCTCCTTCTTGTCATGACATGTTATGTTGGCTGTTGGCTGTGCGCGCTCTAACTTTTCCCTGCCTCTCGTCAATTTAGCGTGATTGTATAAAAAAAAAGGGAATTTGGTTGAATCATAATTCAATAATGGTGTATTTTATGGTTCTATTCTTCTCTACTCAGGAGTCAGGAATGAGGATGACTTTTATAATACTTTGTTGGGGAACATGAAGATGGAAAAGAATGAGGAAGCACACACACATGGACCTGCATTCACAGATTCAACTCGAGAGAACATTGGTATTTACATTTGTAGTCTAATGCGTGTGGAAAAGAGCATAATATACTATAGCAAAGCTAAGCAGAGGGATGAAAAGGAACGCAAGTCTAAAATATAAAATATAAAAATCACTTATCACTCTGTGTGCCTAATCGCTGGGAAAGCAGACCATAATATGCTAATAACATGTTCATATATTTTGTGATCCCATCTCGGAAATTATGAAAACAAAAGAAATAGAACGATGCAATGAAAAGATCCAGACGAATACGGATCCTTTTCTGTCCTTTTCTGATCTTGGAATTCAAGTCTTTGTACAATCACAAAATCAGTATTGACATTTAAATGCATTATTTATAAAAAAATTCTTGGCTTGAAAAAAGATTAGAAACTGAGAGACATGATTCTATTCGTTAAACCAGGGCTCATCCCGGTTGTTGTTGCAGAAAACTACGTGTTTTGTGTTTTGTTGTATACTTTTAAAAGAAATGTTCTCCGGCCAAACTTTTTATGTTGCACTTGACAATGAAATTAATGACAAAAATTATAGAAGGATCACGAGTTTTTTCTGAACTGAGGGTGAGTGACGCAAAATATGCCGACGTAAAAACGTGGCTGACGAGAGAGAGGGGGGGGGAGAGAAGGAAAGAGAATAAGAGAGAGAGAGAGTTAAAAGAAAAGTCAATTGACCATGAAATGAAGCATCACGGATGCTTTTCTATTAGCTACTCTAAATGTGCCACTGTCTTAAAAACAGCTCCCCATACCAGATTTTCAACTATCAGATTTTATCATCTCAATTTGGATAACTTAATTAGTGCAGAGTTAACAAAGTGAAAAGTGATTGTGCGCCTTTGTCCGTTTTCTTTGAAACAATTTGAACACTGTTTCTTTCTCATGAACGTTTACGCTTTAAGCCAAGTCAATTACTTTATGAGCTTATAGCTCAAAGAAAATGTTAGAAAACGGTAAGAAAGATAAATGGAAGGAGAGAACAGGAATTATGAGAGGTATAATACTTACACATGTACGTAATAAATAAGAGCTAAGTATCAGCACAAATTACGAGAAGAATGTAAGAGAGAGAGAAAAGAGAGAGAGAGAGATGGACGGGTGTAATTTCGGCTTGTTGATGTTTGGTGTTTGCTATGTATTTTTGATTATCTCCGAGTTGTTCAACTGTTGATAATGTGTGAGATGGAAGTTGAGTGGTGTTGGGTGTTGGGTGTTGGGAGGGTGAAGACAACTACAGACGTTGGGTTCTACATGGATTTTATATATTATCCCATCCCATGGTAATATAATGTATGAGTTGGTGACAAAAACAGGGATTCCTTTCTACACATTTTCTCAACCGTACACATGACACATTACAGAGTTAAATCCTATGTTATAGATATTTCCATGTGGACATGAAAAAGAAGAGAGAGAGAAATGTTTCCGGCTCATGTGTAAAACAGACTTACTACGAATTACACGGATATATATCCATTTTGTATCTACATAAAATCTAATGTTTGTATGCACTAAACTTAATGGTTCCTTACATCTCATTTTGGCCACGGCGATTAATTTGCTAAATTATGTGCCGCCGCATGGGACAAGAAAAAGTGGCGGTTTCCTTAGTACTCTGTCTATCTCTTGGTTCCCTTCCATTTTCATTCCCCATTCCCCATTCTCCATTCCTCATCAGGAGTCATCGCCTCCTGATGAACAAGAGTGCTAAACAAGGGTAATATCTGTTCAGGGGTTTTATGCAGCATACTATTTAATATATAATCAAGTAAAAGTAATAAGTACGCAACTGTAGCATCATACAACTACGAATGTCAAATCCTCCTCTTCCATCCCATCCCACCGAACTTGAAACTCATTCTACATTCTAAATTATTCACACTACACAACTTGCAAACAGAATTCGGATATATGTCGCTATCAACTATCAACCAACAAAAAATACAGACATTCTTTCTCTACATTTTCCTGTTCCTCAAAATTTGGTTTACATACTGTAGAGAATACAAACTTGATTTTTACAATCTGCTGATGCTTGGATGAGTGTCGGGTTCTAAAGCAACAAACAAGAGTTTAGTGGGTCAGCTATACCAAGTTCCTCCTGGGTTTTTTAGTCATCTTGAACAAGTTATGTAAGCAGTAAGCAGTATGTGTATTTTAATTGTCATGCAATCCCTTGACCACCTCTTGCATTACTTCTGCCCCTGTTTAATTATTTACTCCTGAGGTGGACAACTACACAGCTAATAACCTCATGTTACCCCCCCCCCCATAAGTAACACAGACTAATGCTAACCACAAGAAAACAAACTGATTATGATATGGAAGAGGATGTTTTAATGGGCCAGAGGTGAAGAGTAGGAACTCGAGTTAATTATTTTGTGTTATGAGGAGTGTACCTAATGTAGAACATAGAAAAAAACCTTTGGCACTCAGAAGCATATAAAAAATGTTCGTCTGGACTTGAAAAAGAAGAGAAGACTAATTAGTACTTTCTGCGTATTTCTGGTAACTACTTGCAGTATAAATATTTTGGATTGAATGCTTCTGCTGGATGGCGAATGAATGAAGGAATGATTGATGGATTGCTGATGGGCGTCTGATTATTAACAGTTGGATTTTCCCCAACCAAAATCATTTCTTTTTGTTCATCCTTGGTATAGAAATTTACATTTAGATTTTTGGATGCACAATAAACCCGAAATCAAATAAAGTAGTGAGTGGGTGAGGCTTAATCGCTCCAATTAACATGAACCAAATCAAAATGAGGGAGAGAAAATGAGTGAGTGGATGATTGATGAAAATCCAGAATCATTTATCTCAAAATCCAAAACATAGAAATTATCCTCATATTTTATGAATTATTATTGCACATGACAATATAATATTTTTTGATCATGTTAATTTGATTTGTAGAAAGATAGGTAAAAGGACTGCACTTCTCAATAGAAGAGAATAGTATAGAATGGGCAGTGTTTATACCGTTTTCATTTTGACCAACTATTCAGTTATTTACTTAAGGACAAAGTCATCTTCAGAGCAGATCTTGTGCAACAATCAAAACTAGTCGACAAGATCTTGCTTTTCCAACGGCATAATACATAATGAATGGACATGGATAGATATCTCTTTCCTGGCTCATTCTCATCTCAGCTCATCTCCAGAAGCAAATCTAAAATAGTTTGGTATGGCCACAAGAAATAAAGGGAAAAGGCAGCTATTTGACTCCAAGTATCGCAGTAATAATGACAGTAAAAGAAATTTAGCAGGAGAGTTGTGTTTTTGTATGTGTGTGTGGATGTGGGATATCGGTTACATAAGGGTCATACTTTTATACAGTCATTTTGAGCAAGTTATCGACTTTCATGCGGACGCAGTTTAGTGTTCCATTGGTTACATGTTACATATTTGGACGAATGCACACTCAGTATCTCTGCTCCGCTCTTCTCTTCTCTTTGTATTTTTGTAGGGCGGCATAAATACATACTTTGGAAGATTTCTCTTCTTGGTTTTTCATGTGTGGTTGGTTTGTGGTTTGTGGAGCTGACGGAGAGAGAGAGAGAGAGAGAGAGAGAGAGAGAGAGAAAGAGAGGGAGAGAGAGAGGGAGAAAAAGAGAAGAGAGCAAGTAAGTAGTTATAAAGTGTGTTGATGAGTCGTGATGACAGTTTCACGGTCGATTAAAGAGACACGATGTTGGGACGAGAAAGTCGTCAAGACATAAGTACACTGTCCTTCCCACATTCCCGATCCCAATTTCTCCCCAAACACACACACACACACACTCTTTTTTTATTCCCACTATTTCTGTACTTGCCAAAAGTCAAAGTCGTTAAGTGTAATTTTTACAGATCTCCACTTCCAAATTTACGGTTGACAAGACAAGGGAAAGTGAGTGAAGAAGAAAGAAGAAGAAGAAGAGAGGAGCTCATTTTATTTTATTACAAGGCAAGACTTACTAAATCCCACATAAAATAATCATGACATGGCGATGGATGAGATAATGAAATGTATGAATTATACAATGTCTTTTATTTTCCGTTCTATCTGCTCAAGTGAGCGAGGAGAGAGACGATAGAAAATGGAGGAAATCAAATGTATGAATAATAATTACAATCAACGGCGACACGAGAACTCATAACTATCACATGACAAATTGAGGAGCAAAGATGAATAAGATGGATGCCATAAAGCATAAAATACAGAATAAAAAAGAGACGAGCGGATAATTAAAAGTGCGCCGTTGTAAAGCATGTCCATGAGTACACCAGAGTATGTTAAAAAAAGTATTGTACTAATTATTTGCGGGCTTGGACAGGAATGGAAAAAAGGGAAGAATAGAATGGATAATCTGCACATAAATCACGAGTGTGTGCGGATGCTCATTCAGAAATGGAGTAAAATGTTTGTTTTGACATATTGAACTGTGTTTAGTGTTTAGTGCAAGTGAATGCAAGTAATTATGGAGAATGAGGATGACAAGTATAGATAATATTAGATATTAGATATCCCACTCAGCATTCATGTATTATACACACACACACAATGGGGCAAAGTGCCCATCTGAGAGTATCTACTTTTAAATCATGCTGTGTGCTCTGTGTTGTGTGAGAGACTGGTGCATGGTGGTGAAAAATCAGAATTCAGAATTCAGAATACGCAGCTCAAAGTCTCAGCTCTCAGAATTCAGCATCTTGCAAATACAGGCTGCACTGTACTCTCTCTCTCTCTCTCTCTCTTTCTGATTCATCTACTGTCTAGTCAATGGAGAGATTCCTGACAAGCGGAAAGGCGAGAAATTCAAAAGCCACATTTGCGGAACGCCTTCCATTTCCTATTCATGCATACCTACAACCCACATATGTACATACATCCAACTAACTACCCGCCACCAACTCAACTTTTCTCAGCCTCTCTCTCGCTCTCCCTTGCTTTTACTTTCCAGTCTCTTTTTACATATTATGTGCTGAGTGCTGGGCCATCAATGATAAATATAACTGCATATCAAAGCGTACTAATAAAAGTATCATGTCACCGAATTTTGTCTATTACATTTGGTGCAGACATATTGGAGACCCCTGTGTTTAGTATTTAGATCCCTCTCATAACTTCTCATAACACAATAATAGTATGTGGTCGTCCAAAGAGACCCAACAAAGACAGAGAGAGAGAGAGAGAGTATTCACATATTTAGCTTGATTTATTTATAGGGTGAGATTAACTGCTGTCGTTTTGCTTCAATACTCACAAACAGATCCAAAAAAATAAATTATTTATGTGTTTTGCTCCATCGTCAGTCGTGCAGTTCAAAGTAATGTTATTTCTCTTTCTCTTTCTTTCTCCGCCTCCTCCTATTTCCATCTCTCTCTGACTCTCTCTCTCTCTCTCGCTCTATGACTTTTCTCAACATGCTTTCAGAATGTGTTGTAAAGAAGTTTGTAATGTGTGTAAGAATAGCTCAATAACTAGATTCCACCACCCTGCACAACACTCAACACAACACACAACATGCAGTGCAGTATTCCACTTACAACAGGCTAATTGAGTACATGATGAAACACTTGGGATTTCTTTCAACTGATTATGAGATTCAGATGAATCTCGTAATTGGCATGACCATCAACCAAACGGAATGTGCTGTTTGTAAACTTGGCAGCATGTGCAGTGCACATAGTGTGGGAAAATAGCAGCAATTTAGTGTTCAACGCTGAGATTAATTTGAGCATGTTTGAATTTTGGTGCGGGATACGGAAAGACAGTTGTTGTTACATTACATTACATAAGAATGCATGCGAATATCTTGTCTTTATTTTGGACTCACTCACAGCTCACAGCGACTATGCTTTACCTTTAAAGAGGTGCCAAATTCAAGTTGGCATCACATATTTTGTCCAAGGGTGACAGGTGACAGCTGAGGAGATGAGAGGCTTTTGATTTGGGATTTGATAGAAAATACAAAACTAGGGATTTTTAAACTGTCATTTCAATTATTGTGAATTTTCAATGAATCGAGGTAATTTCATCCCAAAAGTGTTCTTCATTACGAGTCTTGGGGAAATATACGTGAGATGGGCAAATATTAATTCAGCTTCAAATGGGAATCCTTCTATTTTATTTGCATAATGCATGATGTACGAGTCAAATGTTCAAATTGTAGAGCATGCTTAGCGTTTGGTCATAATCGGTATGAGAAAATCATGTTTCCTGCATCCTTTTGTTCTGATCCGTTCAGTCGCTTGAACTTTGAAACTGGAGACAGTTGTAAATCTACGTAAAGTTGGAATACGAATTGTGCTCATTGCTCATGTTGTAAGAAACCTGTTCAAAAGAAAGCTTTGGCATGAAGAATAGACTGGATTCTTTACAGGAAAAGAAAGGAAAGAAAAGGAACGTATTGGAGAAGGAAAGGACCCTCGTTCAAATGACAATAATCCGTCCTGCACAAACCACACAATCATTACGCATTACGCATTACGCTGCATGTACGTCAAGTAATAAGTAATACGTGTTGTAAATTCCTGCAAATAGTCTCAAGTTCTAAAATTTGTAAAAGAATAAAATATGCCAAAGTTGATTGGTTCAAATTCACATTTGAGGAGATCTAGATGTAGTTGTAGAATCGAGTCGTGTCAATTCCGTTGCCAATTGTTAATTGCCTTCATTTTTTCTCTCGGTTCTCCGTTTCAGCTCTATTTGTGAATTTGGGTTTTTAACATTTAATAATAATTTTGTAAGTGATTTTAGTCCTACTAACAATAAATGTTTACCATAATTTGATACATGATATGCAGGTATAATATATACATATAATATTATGGTTCATATCAGATCAGATAGAACTATTTATAATCTTTAATCGCATGACTCGCTCAGTTCTCCTTCTCATCGCATTCAGTCCTGTCCATCATTTCCTTTCTTGTATGTGCTGATTGAATGGCCGTAGGAATGAATAAAATGGAAACGGGATGTCCCGGGATTTTCCAGGATGACGACTCGCAACGGAGGACTCAAGTTGTCAGATATCAAGACGAGGACGATTGAAAAGAAGGGATTCGGAAAACGGTTTCAGTTACAACATGACATTTCCATTTGTGGCAGACTCTTTGTTATTCAAATCAGCTTTTGACTTCACTCATCCAAAATTCAAAAAGGCTAATAGTTCTCACTCCCAGTCACACTCGCTCCTCTCTCCTCTCCTCTCCTCTCCTCTTCTCGCTTTCCATCACCACTCAACAAGGACTCGCTATCTTATTGTTTTGTACCTTTCCCTGTCTCTGGGTGTTTGTTGTTTGGTGTACTATCCTATGCACATCATGTCCTATGTGGTTTGTATGCACCAAATATCTTTGACTCCTAGTATTGTTTTGTATGATATTATCATACATTTGTCATTTCTTTGAGTAGCTGAATCTGCTCTATCTGCCATTCCTCCTCTACTCTACTCTACTCTACTCTGTTCTACACATACGACAAACTTTGGGATTTGATTTGAATACTTTTTCATATCAAAGTTGAGATGGCTTTGACTTGTGTGTGAATTTGCGTTTTGCACTCAGAGAAAGGGAAACAAAACAGTGTCAAAGTAATAGTGTCATATCATATACAATAAATACGAGCATGATTTTGACTGACAGATACTTTAACTTTTGCCTTTTGCCCACTTGAACTGAAAATGGGACTGAGGATCTCTTGGATTTTTCCCATGTACATTTCAGCCAGTCTCTCTCTTTCATGTTTCCATTCTGCGTTCTGAATGTACTGTCTAACTGTGACTAAACTTGTCTCAAAACTGATACACAAAAGAGGAATAGCTAATCATATCATCATCACCACTCCACTTCACTCCACTCCACTCACATTCCCCTTTCACATCCCACACCACACACATACACATATTTACACGTGCATATTTATTTTACACACAGCGGAAATTATAATGAAACTAGTTCCACACGAAAAACGGCAATTTCCCCGTCTCTCCCTGTACTTTTCTTGTGTGTTGTGTGGGACGGACAAGTTTCCGCATTTCTCTTTTCCCTATTCCAACTTGGCCGTTTCTGGTGGAGCGTTGACATTTTGACAAGCAAACTAAATTTGTCCTCATATTCTCTTTCAGTTAGCCAACGAGTGTGTGGATAAAAAATTGCATTGATAATTTTAATATTATAATATGTTTTGTCATTACTTGTATGTACATATACATATAGAGTTGAGTAGGGATGCTGATATGTGGAAGCTGTGGACAAACAGTAGCACATACAGACAGATCAAATGTAAAAAAATGAATGGAATCAGTCAGCAGAGGGAAATGACAAGAGAATCCTCCACTCTGCATAATAATTACTGTTATGGGATATTCTTTTATTATAATATTTTTTGCTGTTCACATCCTGTGCTGTGTGCTGTTGCAGTTAACAAATACATTTAATGTTACTTTGATTAGTTGCTAAATTGGAGAACAGTTGAGATAATAGTTGGGATGAAGATGACAACTCCGATAAGGAGACCCACTGGAGACAGAATCAATGGAAGGAGAATGGGAGAGAGTACGAGAAATGAAATGATGAGAGCCGTCCAACTAATTCCAGCAGCAACTGGCATTCCAGTTCCATCAGTGCGGAGGAATTCTATCACTTCTCCAGTCGTCTTCATCAGAGCACTAAATCCACTGTCAATCCCTTGCTCCATTGTTGATCCTATTTCAGATTCTTTCCGAACCACGTCATTTGACACCTTCTCCTCTGATTTAATTTAAAAAACAAAATCATTCAATTCAAATTCTTGGGATTTTGAATGTGTTCCATATGTTGTATGATGTATGTGTGTAATGTATAGGGATACCTGCAGGTATTTTGGAATCTTCTATCTTGCTTTTATCCTCCTTTTTATTTGGATAATTTGCAATCGTAGACTGTGAGTTTGAGTAGATGACATTTCCACTGATTTGTTCCTCCTGATTCACTACCGCTTCTCCCACAGTATTTCTTACCATTGGCTTGGGTTTTCTATATTTAATTTCAAATCCATGTACATAAATGGTACTGGAAATAAATAAAATATAGAGGAGGAAGAGAAGACGCCGCTCCATCCTGTAGTCTATGCACACTTTCATGCAATTTTGTAGAAAACAAGTACACGGATTTTGAATTTGTTCTACTTTGAAGGTTTCTATAATGATTGTCAAAAGTCAAAATGGAATTGTGAGATAGGGATTTGGGACTAAATCTGGAATTGTTAGTTGATGAGGTGCTACAGATCAGAACTGAAAGCTCTGATCTGACTTGAGAGTCAGAATCATTCCTCTTACTCGGACACAAAAAAAGTTTACCCGAGACCATAGATGAAGAGAAGAACAGTTAGAAATTATTTGAAGCTGCTATGTTTGTGCTGTGTGTTCTATTTACGTGGTCCTGGTCTTGTCTTGTTGCATGCACAAGTAATCATGAAGCAAGTGTGAATTTATTCAGCCTTCTCAACTTACAAATTTGCATTAACCGTCCTTTTCTCTATACCTAGCCATATAAAAATACATGAGAAACCGTAAGCTTCACAGCTCAACCCGCTCAAAAGTTCTTTATGGTTTACATATGTTCCACATGCACTAAAAATTAGAAAAATATTTAGCATAATGACTTGATCATCCACCCACTCATTTCCCCTTCCGCATCCGAGAAAAGTTGATTTGTGCCCTTTAAATAGACTCCTCAATTTTATCAAATTTCTTTACTATGTTACATTGAGAAGCTGTTCGGAACCAGAGATATGATACCGAATCTCCTAGCTCACCTTAAGCTTAAACAAAAGCAGCTTCAAAGACTACCGACAGAGAAAATTCCAAGTTTTCAGCGACGACACATTTCTGAAAAAATATTAAAACTCACACGGAGTATATAGGAAATAGAGGGTGGAGGGTAGAGGGTGTTGCATGGATCCAATGTTTCGGATACATGAGTAGATTTCCACATTCCAGTTTAATTTTGATCCGTTTCTAAATTACATGTGGCTTATTTTGGCAGTACCTAATTACTTTTTTGGCCTCTAAAATATAAATGTAAAATAAACCATGTTACGCATAAAATATTACGGCACTGAGATTCAAAGATGATGGTGATGGATCCTTTCAACTTTTTCAGCTGACTAAAACTCTGTGGCCTCATGAATTCATTCAAAGTATATAATGTCATGTTATGTATATTAGTATTGACAAGTCAAGTGTTTTCTTAGTAAACAACTTGTGTAAAACGATAAATGTAGAAACTTTTATAAGAGTGGCGACTTGACGAAGTTCACATTTTGTAAATATTCATATGATTCAGGTCAAGAAAAGAGTATCTACCCTGAAAATTTCAAGTCCTAGGTTGACCGTAAGTATTTAAAAAAATTAATCAAGTTAAAGTTTAACGTATAATATATGATGTGTGAGAAACTTGTGAGTCGAATTCCTCGCATTCCAAAGTTCATCAAGTCTCTTATGAAAGTTTCTACAAATGTATGAGGATGGAGTGCACTACGAGTCCGCGTTGTTATTCTACATACAATGTATGTCATACATGTCCAACTGTCGTACACAAAAGTTCAGAATAAGGGAAATCAAGACGGGGCTTGGTTTGACTTGTAAATAGCCAAATACCGCCGTTGCAATAAAGTTTATGGTTGTTTGAATTATTAATTATTATGCAAGTATCTATATTATTCGCTCTTTATTTCATTGATCTTGTCATTGTGCTCGTCTTTGTAAACCAATACATTTTTTGTACTCAATAACTTGGCATCTTCATAAAGTAAAACAAACAAACAAACAATAATTTTATTGGGAATTTTTTATCTATTTTATTGTTAATTGTTACGCATAACATAACATAATTTGTATTTTGTTTATTGAGTGTGTGGAAGCCACAATAAATTATGTGTTATAAATTATAACTTATAATATAAAACATGTACAAATAAAATATTCACATTTTGACATGAGACTCTTGTCTAATAGGTAATAAGTTCAAGTTGAACATGTTTTTTGTCAAGTCAAATCTCCGTAAGTCTTTTGTGTTGTTTCATTTTTGTCTCGGTCCAAGTTTTGGGTTTCATCCCATCTCTTTTTGTCTTTGTCTGTGGAATGGGTGGTCAAAGGTGGGACGGAGTGGAGATTAGTCCCCATGAGTCTTAAAATACAAAACTCAAGAATATTTCCGTAGCGTTCTGTTCTGTTGTGTGGATGAATGTGGATCAAGATATCAAGAAGTCGGTAAACTATAAACGTAAAGGAGTCAGTAAGTGTGTCTGCTCTGTAGTATTTAATATTTAAACACAACATGTTTGTGCATGTGCAATTAAAAGCTGCTCAACAGGCCATTAAAGAGGCTTGACACAAACTAATATTATACATTTTATATTATTTTATAGCATTACAGAAATCAGTCCAAGACACAGTGAGATTTGTAGTATGTCGTATGTCTCAATTTCCAGTTCAGTTCAGTCCGTTCCTATTGAATATGTAGTCATATAATGTCAATAGCAAATATGAAATCAGTATAGAGCATACATATTGGAAAATTTCAACGCCGATACAATAATCCACAAAATAATAGACAAGTAATTGGAGTGGTGGACAAAATGGTCAAGTATTAATCAAGCTGCAAAATAAATATCTACATGGAAAAATACAACAAATGATAATAATTACCAAAAAATCAAATATAGATAATAGCAATCCATACGACGGGACTTGAAACAATAATAATTATCATTGAATTTTACCAGGATGTTATTTAATATGTTGTTTTGTCTTGTCTTTCTCTAAACTGGTCTTTTGAGAAGGAGACTTTTTGGATGGAATGGTACAGCTGTATCGGCTGCAGTCCAGTCCATTTCGAGTGGATTTAAAAGATCGGGATACTCTATGAATCCATTTGTTACTGGTAAAACTATCCATTTTCCTATGCACAGTCACAAATTATAAGCGGTTTAACACTCACTCAATCACTATTAATATTTTACGGGGAAATAAATATCAATAACCAGGATTAAGATTACTTAAAAATATGGAAAAACCAAATTTGGTTTACCTTTGAAGCCAATCTTGTTGATGCACATAGTTTTTGGACAACCTGGAAACAATCTCACAGGTTAATCGTTCTACACATTCTCCACTTTCAAGTACAGATTTGGCAAGCTCCATGGAATGTGCAACAGGTGAATAGAGCTGAGATGGAAAGCTCCGCCTTTTAAAATTATCATTATTCCCGTTGACATCAATCACAGGAATAGGAATGAACCAAATGATGAGGACAATGAGTGCAATCCAAAGAATAATTATGGGAAGGATTACTGGAGAAAGTAAAAGTCCAACAGCTCCACGTGCGAGCCAACCTGCTTTTTTGCCTTTAATAAATCCTCCTATTCCTCCTCCAATTCCACCAAGTCCATCCGCACCTCCTCCCCCTCCCCCCATACTCCAACCCATCCCATCCCCTCCAACTCCATATCCATGGCTTGACATTAAATTACCAGTTGGCATTTCCTCATGTCCAGACATTCCAAACATTGTGTCCAAAATCCCAGAGAACATTGACGTCAAACCTCCAAAAATCCCTTCATCCTCGCCGCCACCACCACCACCACCCACTCCAAATGTCTTATCTATTCAATTCACACACATACACACATTAATCATGTATCAATTTGAGCCAGTTGATGTCCGTCAATCATCATATTATAGATATTTTATAAAATAAATAAGTCCGTTGTTATTTTGTACCAGTAGCATATGCATGGTATTGATGTTGAGGATAATACTGAGGGTATTTTAGTTGGTTAGGGTAGTAGAACTCCTGCTCCTCAACACCTCCTTTCATCCCATTCCCATTCTGCTGGACGTACACTTGATTTTGAAGCTGTGAATGGGGTTGTTGTAGGTTGTATTGCCGAGATTTTACGTTAGCAATTCCTCCACGCACACTGTCCGCGTAAGACGTTGCTCCATATTTTGAATTTAAAGTTGTGATTGTTCCCAACGCATGAGGATTCAGCTCATTCGTCTTACTCGTGTCACTATTAACTTTTATCGAATGAACATCACGGGAAAGTGCTATGAAAAGCACTGCATAAAATGTAAGGATTTTCATTGAAAATCAAATTTACAAACTCCAAAACCCCCCTCCCACTCTCTCACTCTCTCATGAACACTAGAAAAGGCTTTTCTAATTTTTTTGGTGGGCACTTTAACCTATCTTTTGAAATGTTTCTATGATATCTGAAACACTATACTATAAAATACAAAATGAGAATATAGGAAACACAAGTTAATTCTTTTGTCGCCAAGTAAAGTTTCAAACGCTACGAAATAAGGAATGCAATTTTTTCAAGAAATAGCAAAGAGTTTTTAGAGAATATTTTTGACGTCCTGAAATCCAAAGACAGAATGAGCAGAGAAAGTAGACTGAATCTTGTATAAATAGTAAATAGTGTGGTCTACAAATGTACAAATTGAACCGATTGACCAGTATGCGAGAATGGCGAATGGTCATGATGTATGAATATCTCTCTCATCTTGACATGAGTAATAGGAATAGAGAATCAAGTTGATGTAGATAGTTGCAACCTGCGTACCCGGAAACCATGTCATGTTATGCACTTACTTACAAGGGGAAAACTAAAAGCACGTATTTTATTCACCTGATGTATTGTATTTATTGACAAAGAACAAGGAGTAAGTAATCGCACAAGACACAAGAATAGAGCAAGAAGGAGTACTTACTCACTTGCTCATACCTCTTAATACTCAATGCCCCACAATATCCAAGATATCCTCATATAGCTAGATAATAATAACACATGTATATATCACATTCTGCTATCTATTTACTTATGTAAATTTTCATTTCATTTGTCTTGGCAGCTCCATTCCTCTTTTTATGACATGAGTTCTTTTAATACCTTTTAATTTTACACACAGACGATAATTGAAGAAATTTACTCTGTCTAAATAATATTACATATTCTATTTTACTATTCTATGATTTGGTAAGGTTGTTTTAGCTCTGGTTCCTCCATTTCCATAGCTAAATCCATACTTGCCGACACCAAAGCCCAATTTTATACTCTACAACATTGTACATTTTAATTTTCCTCTACTTTCCGTTTAAGCACAGCAGCATGCTCCAAACAACTTTTGAACACTTAAAACTTACAGAAGTAGTGACAAAAATTGGGAGGACGAAGAACCAGTGATGAGAATAAGTAATTGTTACTAAACAATATTTTATTTACATTAGAAAGGTTATTGTGTATTGTATTGTACTAACTACTAACATGTAGATAATATTATTGTATTTTTACTATCCATAACGTTTATACTAATAAATCTTTTTTTTTTTATTCCTTTATACCCAGATGTCTGAGGCCTCCTCCTTTCTCCTCCTATCCTATTTACGACAGTATACGCAAAAAAAATAATCAATTGGAAATCTAAATTCCAGAGCTGTTATATAGTTATAAGTTTAATATTCATCATGATGCGCAAAATGCATACTGTGTGGATTATAAAATGCCTGCACCTCTGAGTAAGTAAATCCCTTTGTATTTACATGGCATTTTTTCTATATTCCAATGAAGTACATGCATATGTACATATACATATGTACATAAGGAATTTCCCCACTCTCAGATACTGAAAGTTATTTTATAACCGACAATATTATGTTGTACTAATTGCCCAACAATGAGTGTCCAAAAACGGGCGCATTGTAGAAAAGGGGTCAGTAGGATGAGGGTGATGCATTATGCATATTATAGTATTCATTCTATACTTAATTAACATATCTTATAATATCTTGTAGCTTGACTAAATGAATGAAAATCGAAAATTCACCAGACATTTCTAGACGTACGTCTAGGTAGCACTAGACACATTACATTTACACTACTACTTATTAAAAAAGAACACCAAAGCAACATGCATGATTTTTGTATGACATGGAAGAGCTCGGAACCTTTAATTTCAAACCCTAATTTGTAGGAATACTCACTTCTGAAAAACTGAAAAACTGCTTTTTATTGAGAAATTTTGTAAAATTTTGTAGATTGGACTCAGTTTAAGCTTTTAAAAATGTTTTGAGTGTCTTTTCTTCAAATTTTTCTTAATTTTGATGAAAAATGAAGGCCCATTCAAGAAAGTGATATTGACATTTGGAAAACTACGTCGAATGGAACAGGTTTCGTTTCTTAACTCGTCAGACTTAACCCCTTCGAGTCCATTGTGAGTCACAGAATGGAATACGGTCAGTCAAACGCATTACAGATGCCATGACAGAGCGGCAATTTGTTTCGTTTCTCATTTTGATGTGTGTTGCGCGTATATATACACATGCGGAACCATGCCATTGCTAAGGCAACGAGGTGTATGTAATATTCTATATTGTTTTACATGCTAAACACACAACACAGCATCAGTAATTTGTTTGATCGACGAGCCGGCTGTTGAGCTATATGGCAGATGTGGAATGTGGAGCAACATTCAGTTGATATAGGGATTTACTTGTGTTTCTATGGAAATTAAAAGTTACAGGGCTCCGTCCACATAAGGGTCTGTTATTCTGTATACTCTCAGAGCACACAGTGAATGTGTTACACAAGGTGTGATTGTGCCTCCACACTCCACGCACAAAACAAAAACTTGTTCTATTTCTCCATTCTATTCTCTATATAGAGAATTATATACTAAAACAATTGAATATTGAATTTCAACTTGTTCTTTATCACACACCATATTACATGTTTTAGACAAAAGACTAATGATACAAAAAATTATAAATACGGAAGACTGAAACGTTAGAGGCATGGATCTCAACAATCAAAAGTCCTTGTCTCAAGACGATCACATATTTCTCAATGAGCTGCGGCATAATCATTTCTTGGAAAGAGAACAAGCCTACCACAAGATCAATGCGGAGCTCGAAAAAAAGACTAATGCCATCATCGAAAAAATTGAAAAATATTCGGTACTTGAATTTAATTTTTTGTGTTGTATCTCATTGATTTACATTATTCTATTCTCATTGTTGTTGTTTGACGTGAAACATGTTGTCAAAATCAAAACATGGTGCTGAATGGAAAAGGTTGTTCCTTAAATAACAAAACTATCTTATCACTTATTGTGATCACGTTTGAGTGAATGAACAAAGTCTATTTGCTGTCACCATAAAATAAGTCATGGTCGACTCCAAAGAACATTGTATAATTTTTAGGACAAGTTTTAAGAACTCGTTTGAATATACATGGCAATAGTTCTAAAATGCTGGACAGGCACGATGACTATTTTTCTACTCAGCTTTGCATCCGGAGCCTTAAGCATTGATGCTTTCAAGCTTTATTGACTTTATTTTAAATTGAAAAAATATTAACATTGTTTCTACATAAAACATTATAAGGTATAATTTGATATTGTTAATTTTAAAATGGGCCAAAACAGTCATTTTTTTTTAATCTTAGACGCTACA
Organism: Sminthurinus elegans; assembly: GCA_034698325.1. Taxonomy (NCBI): domain Eukaryota; kingdom Metazoa; phylum Arthropoda; class Collembola; order Symphypleona; family Katiannidae; genus Sminthurinus; species Sminthurinus elegans. Next base: position 10,373 of record JAQGBI010000062.1, on the reverse strand, counting down.
ACAGCAGAAGAAAACAAAGGCAACCAACCAAGTTGAAGGACAATTGTCAGCAAATGGGAGTGGAGATTATGAATTGGGTTCAGAACGGAACAAAAATCATTTGTCTAAAATGGAAACAAGTTGTAGTATGGAGCTCGTAACTTTATTTAAAGGCGATGATGGAAGTGGTGACAGTCAACTACCAAAAAGGTAGTTGCAAGTTTTGATTTTACAAAGGTCGAAAAATAAAAAAATAAACCGAAAGGAGAGTAACTATTGGGTTCATGTATAATCATTATTGGCATGATTTGAAAACTTTTAGACGAGTTTCGAGTGCTTTGTCAACCACGTCAATGCCTTTAGCCTTATCTGATAAACTACATGAAAAAACTCGGAGTCAAAATAAAGAAACTTCATTGTCTCATTCGTCTTTACTTGTTCCTGAAACTGGCACTGGAGCTGAAAGAAGACAGCAAAGTCGCCTTCAGAAAGCTACCGAGTCGGTTGTCAATTGCTTACAATCCAAACTCGTAAATTATGAAAGTCGGCTAACCGAGCTTCATCTTCAGCATCGTCAAAAGGTCAATAAAAAAACTCATAATATTTCAGCTATGTATAGTTTATTTATGTAAAACCTTTGAATTATGAACGCAAAAACTTGTACATTTGTTTCTAAACATTTAACAGATACAAGAAAATACCATGTTAGAATCAAAAGTAAGGGCATTAGAAGAAGACAGAGAGCGCTTATTAAGAACTGTGACGTCTCTACAAGGCTCATTGGATAAACAGTCCAAAATTGTAGAGACTGCTAAAAGTACTGCTAGTACAAAATCTCATGTTGCTGAATCCATGAAAAAGGTTTGTTACTTTTACTGCATTTCTCACTGACATCAACACAATAATATATTATATAGTTTATAGTTACAATTTATCAAATAGAGTGAGTGAAGCGCATAACTAACATTAACTGAAGTTCGACGCCGTTCAGAATTTATTACTGCCTCTGTTTTCTATCTTTGCATAATTAATAAAAATTATTCTTAATTATTCTTATGTTGTTAAGTATTGTAATATGATAATAAACTATTGTGAATTGGAATCACATGAAGGAAATTGAGTCATTGAAACGGGAGACAAAACAAAACAGTGCACAAATCCAGTCCTTACTGACTCGCTTGAATCGTACAACTGAAGACAATGAAAAGTTAAAAGCACAAAATAAATCTGTTAATCTTCATATGAGGGTAATTAGTGTTCTAAATTTGTTGTTTTATGTTTTATTACATTCCAATAATATGTCTTTGTGCTTAGATGCATGATAATTTTAATTTTTTTTCACTTTACAAACTAAAGGAAATTCAAGCGGAAACAAGGACAAAGGCGGAAGAGCAGCATAACCGTATTGTTGGCTTAGAACAAGAAAGAACATTACTCAGTTCCACAGTTGCAAAACAAGCACATTTACTGAAAAATTTATATGTTCAAAAAGTAATTTTAGAAAAAATGGCCAATGATTCCGCAGCAAAATGCTATAGAAATTTTACTACAAATTCAAATTCCATTAGTTCTATCATTATCAATGACTCGAAAAAACAAACGATTGGTAGTGATTGACGGCTACTTAAGTACTTTTTTTTTACATAAAAGTAAAAGGTTTAAAACACACGAAATCTTATCTTCTGATCTTCCTTTTATAGAAGCCGTTGGGGTTGGATGAGCAACTTTCAAAACTAATCTGACTTGTGTTGCCAAATCTTATCTACAAAATATGCTCTGTAAAGTCCTGTTGAGTCATGTGTCCTGACTAAATCCTACCTCGTTTTTTTCTGTCCTGATACAGTGATAATAAATTGTATTCCTATTAAAATCTATTTTCTTTTTTTAATAAAAACAAATAACACGGTCAACGATCCAAATACTCAATGGATTGTGACGTTATATATTACACACGAACTATTAATTGTACAAAAATAAACCAAGTAAAACTGTTTGCCATATAAAATATGAAAATGTACTTTAATAATGGGGTATAATCAAGTGTAGTTTTATAATTATTATAGTATTATAATAATAATTCTAGTATACATAAAACAATTATTAGCAATATGTCATATTTAATAATATGTTGCATGTGTGTGCTATATTATGATGATGTAAGATGTTATGATTAATTAATAATGGTAAAAACTACAATAACAATTAACAACATACCATTTCATAGTTTTATGGAGGGTATATACGAAGTAATTGATTACTGAACTCAAGAATTACTGAACAAGAATATTATCCGTTTTGTAAAGATTCGAAATTAATAGCAGTAATTTTTATTTTTTTGTATATCAAATGCAAAAACAACACGTAACCAAACCTAGAGAATACTACGAGTAAATTGTATATATTGTTATAAAAAGTTAATTATAATATAAACCTGTGGACTTTTTTGCAGTAACTAATCAATAATAATTAAGTTGTTTAATATTTGATACTTATAATGCTACTTATACAAATATAAATTTGGAGTACTCATAAAATTCAAATACATGCAAAAATTATTTTATAGTAATATGATAATAATATATTTTAGTTTATTTTTCAAATTTCCAATTTCTGAAATACTTATAGCAAACATGATGGTGACAGTAATATAAAGAGCCATTATAATAGCAATAGATAATATTGAAATATGCAATAGTTTTTCATATCATACAATGAGGGTTACATTATTCAAGTCACAGGTTTAAATGAAAATAGTCTTACTAAATTCGCCTCTAGAATAATGTCAACTAGCACACATATTTCAATTAATAGTAACATAGTTTTATGACAATAATAATAATAATAAGAATTACTATTATTCTCACTCATTATTCAGTATTGGGAGGAATCTTTCGTACGATTTCATGAGGGACTGCTATGGGGGGTGATTATAAAATAATATTTTTCTATGGGGCCACAGGGAGCATAAAAAATCATTTATGCCAAGTAGGAATAAGTATCTTTCTGTCCTTCTCTTCGTTCTAAATATTCCTTTTCAATCAAAATGTCGATGCATTTCTATAAAAAAAAAAAACCAAAACCAAAATGATTTGTTTTATTAATAAAGAGTAATACTAAAATGTAATACAATCTTTATCGGATTATAGATTATTACACACACAAATAACTAACACTTATAAAATTAGGAACATAATATGTGATATAATATAATATTTTGTAATTTTTACCTTAATAATTTGTATTTTAGGGTTGAAACGGGCTGCGAGTTGAGTTATTACTTCGGATACTAAGTTTTGATGCTTAATAACTTTTCTCATTTTCATTATTCGTACAATAGCGGCTTGGATTAACAGTTTTCTATCTTCTTCAACGCCTTGTTGAGCCTGCTCCTGTTCCTGTTTTACTTCAGCCTTTAGTGGTATATTAATATTCACGCGTAACTTTTTGTTCTTGTACTCTTTGAAATAGGTTACAACACTATCATCTTTTAATTCATCATCAGAATCTGGACAAAGTAACAATTTTGCTTTGAAGAAAATTCCTAGAATCTACAAGGATAACACAACAACAAAAAAGAAATAAAACATAATTCATACTTATAGAGTATATTATATAGTGTATCATGATAGAATATAATGATAATAATTAACAATCTTTAGAAGAGGTCAAGTTGTTTATTATTAATTATTAACAAACATCAAATATTACTACTTTTGATAAAATTTATACAATAAAATACTACATTTACAAGAAAATATACCTGATGCAAAATATCTGCTTTTAATTTAGTTGACTCTGCTATTTCAGCAACAGTGTAAGAATCATTTGCATTAAACATTAGTAGGATAGCCATCTGAAATGTAGATGAGTGAAAAATGTAGCGATTTTTAGTATTTTTGTAAGTAGCCGTAATGTCTCCCCTGGATCGATTAAATAACCAACTTAATTTCCGTCCATTATGTTTACTGCCATAAAATTCCGTGAATTTGTTAACACTATGCTCGAGCTATTTCAAAAAAGAACAAAGATAGAATATTATTATATCAATAATGTCATTCACATAATTTGTTGTTTCTTAAAAAATAAAAAACCATAGAAATTATGTGTATAATAATATGGCATTAATAACTCAAATTTCGAATTATTTCTAAACGTCTAAAAAATTGAATAACAAAGATTATTTTAATGAAAAAAAAGAAAAACCTCAGAGGGAAGTGCAAATTCCACACACTGCGTAAACGGCCAAGATCCAGAAGATAACACTTGAATGTTGAAATCAAGAGCCAAGGTAATTTGGTGGGTAGTAAGGTAGTTTTTGAATTCATCATTTAAATCTATTAGAGAAACCAATACATTTAACATTTAAATATTTTACGAGCACAAGACATAAAACTGTAATAAGTAATAATTATTATTGATGCCGAGGGAAAAAATTAAAATTTATTTGAAAATTATTAGTCTAATTTACCTTTCGATAATCCAATATCCTAAAATGAATTAAGCATATACATAAAAAAAAACGTTATTTTTTTTACAAAAAAATTCCAAATATAGCATAGAACATACAATTTTTATACACAACATATTATTTTTTAAAAATAAATACGAGTAATCAAAATTTAAAACAACATATTACTTATGATTTATCATTTACCTGATACATACGCTGTAATTTCGATGTATACTCATAACCACAAGCTAATTTTAATTTCCCAATCATTGATGATTCGGCTTCATCACTGGCGGACATGTGTGCCACAAGACGATTTGCCAACATTTTACTATAAAATTTTTGGAAAACATCCTTATCTTCGAGATACTTAAAAACAATCATCTAAAAATTAAATAAAGGAAACGTATTATTGCATAAATCCATTACCAGTTTTTTTCTTTAAAAGTAAAAACCTAGTTCCTTGTTTTTCAAGTTAAAAATTGATAATAAATAATATTGAAGCAGGAATTCTTTTAATTTAAATAATTGTTGAGTATAATGAATATCATTCACAAAACTGGACATAAAAAGTAAAAATGCATAATATACTTACAACTTGATTCAAAGTATCCTCTAGTTCTTGCTCTTCCGGATTTTTATTAGATTTTTTCAATAAGAGATCACAGTAGCGTGCCAAAAGCTCTGGAGATTTTTGAGTTGTATTGCTAATCCTGTTTGGATTTTTATGTTAATAATAATAATTATAAATTACAGATTAGTTACTTTAGCTGAAATTCGGGAAATTTTAAAAGTCTCAACAATAAAACACTAATTTAGGGGTCTGGAATAAAAATTTTCTGAAAAAACACTGTTGTTTATTGTTATAAATTAGTGTTGTTTAGTGTATTGTAGTTTGAAATGTTAAAACATTTGAGAGCAATAGTGAAAAACTTACTTTGTCACAGCGTTGTTGTTTATGAATTTCCCACAAGCTTTGTCCAAAGCTGCCACGAACCCAGAATCATTTTTAAATGCTGTAACAACCAACTTGTTATACTTTTTATGAACATCAAGTATAATATTCACATACTGCTTTGGATCCTGTTTGGTAAATTAAGACAAGAGGAGTGTTATATCAAGTAAGAATGCAATGAAGAATGAATATTAAAGTAAAATGTAAAATAATAAAAATGTGTAAATCGTAAATAGAGAAAAAAAGTAAAAAAAAGTCGAATATCAATTCACTTACGGAAGCTCCACCATCCCCTAATTCCTCTAATGCAACTAAACCTTGATTATGTATGTGGTTTTCTAAATGGTCTTTCATAGCTCCTAAAGCATCATCAAGGCGAGCAACAAGTTGATACATACGTCCAAGATCATCTTTTTTCTCTGAATGTAGAAGATTTTTAAATTCTTGATGTAGATTGTCCAATTGATTTTGAATAAGAACTTTTTCACAGACCCGCATTAATCTATTAAGAGTACTAATGTGTAGATAAACTTCTACTCGTTTCTGTTCTTCTGCTAAACGTTGTTCAGCCTATACAATGAAAACATAAGATTCAATTTTAATGATAGATATCCATATATATATCCATATAACTTATACCGACATATTGAACATTGATACTTAAGGACTTAGAATATATAATATAATGTAATGACATTTTTTGATTACCTTCTTCATGTACTCAGTTACAGGATTTTGTGATAAAAAGTCAACAGATTCTTTTGCATAAAAGTTTTCTGTATCAGCAAGGAACTGGACTTCAAAATGTTTTTGGTATGTTCCTAATTGAGGACCTGTTCTAGTATTTGAAACTATTGATGCAGGGTTCCATTGTCCATTCTGTTCTTCATCTTCTAGTCCTATATAAATAAATAAATAAATAAATAAAACAATTAGGGTTTCATAGGTTTCAAAGTACATTCATAATTCTGTATTGAAAATTAATATTATTTCGTGGCCATGACTTTAAACTTGTATATATATAAAATATAAAATTAAATAAAAATAATAAGTACTACAACAAAACTTACCTAGCTCAACATATGAACCAATAACTCCACTAACAAGACTACTATTTATCATTTCACCATTACGTTCTCGTTCAATTAGTTGTAAAACAGCATTTGTAACTTGTCGATGTAGTTTTTCAAATAAGGTCTCCTTCCAAATTACGAGTGCAAGTTGATAAATTTCATAAACATGTTTCCGACCTTCATCACATTCTCGGCGAACCCAATGTCTATAGTATAATTATTAAAATATTTATAAAAAAAAGTTGTTATTATATAAACATTTATATTTTTAATACATTTTATATAAACTAGAATTAAAATAGTAATAGTAATACATTATATGAAATAGACGCTATTTTATCACAATAAAAATAACGTATTCATCTTTTGTTGATACAATAGTACATTACATTTTTTTTATAAATGAATCACATTGAATATATAAGTAAAATCATAAAAAAAATGTACCACCATCTGCTATAAGGAAGGAAGGAAAGGAAAGGAATGATATATGAATAGAGAGAGAAGGTACATGGAAGGAATAATAATAGTGTCATCTGAATGATAATAATAATTAAAACAATACTAATATTAATACTTTAAGAATTTTACAATAAATTGCATTTTCTAAATGCTGTATGATATCTGAGGAAATGAGGTTGAAAATAGAAGGAACAACAAGGCATAGTTTCATAAGTTTAAAAAAAATAATATAGTTATTGGTAAAATAATGAAATTACATAATAATTCATTTAAAATAGGATTAAAAGAACAACAGTAAAAGGAAAATCAGTAAGGGAACAGAAGAAGGAAAAAGCAGGAGTGGCAACTAACCCTAACCTATTCAGGTAGGCACAAACACCGTTCAAGACTTTAGAGCTGAATCGATATTCTTCCCATTGTGTAGTGTAAAATTTTAAAACATCTTCACCCATTAAATCTTCTCCTTCCTACAAGTTTTAGAGGAAAAGATTTAAAAAAAAAAAAACAAAAAAAAAAAAACAAATTAACAATTATTATTATATTATTATACATGAAAATTCATATTCCTGTCAAATATTTTGTAAGTATTGTTCTTTCTATTTAGAATAAAATTATAAATACCTGAACTAATTTCAATAAGTAAGATCTTAAGAATTCATTCAGACGTTTGTATAATTCTTGACCAACAAACTGTGCTCCACTATTATGATTTTGAGTAGCGCCACCACGAGATTTGTGTCCACGAGCTGTTGGATTTGCCCCACCACGACCACTTTGTTGACCAGTGCCAGGTGCTGATTGACCTTGCTGATGAACGCTTGTACAATAGTTGTAGACATGTCTGTAAGTTTATTATTATTATGATTATAAAAAACAAATATAACATTTAAGAATCATCATCATCATCATGATCTCATACTAATGAACAATAATATAATGAATAATGAATATATATTAATGAATTATATTCTAACCATAAAAAATGTAAATTATAAATATATCTATTCTTACGTGTACAATTCCATATATCTCGGCTTGGCCATTTGTCTTCGTTCATAAACATGTTCAATACCTTGACGAAGATCATCCCATATTTGATCTAAATCAATGCTCTTGCTAGGTGCATTGTTGCTTCCTGCACGAGGAGGCATCATGTTTCGTTCCTGTAACATGAAACAAAAAAAGACATATTATTTAATATAATTTTGATAATGTCTATAATAGTACTTTTGCGTTTTGATTGTTTTTAATTGGAAATCACATTTTTTTGAAAAAAAAGACAGAATAAAACAAGCTATTAATGTAAAATACACTTTAAAAAAATTATTTTTTCTATTCAATTACTTCCATGTCTATGGAAGGGCCTTTTTTGAAAATGTTAAATGGCATTTAACATGAAATACAACAAGAAAAAATAGAGGATCTATTTTCTTTGTAACAAATTTGTCAGTATTATAACTTTAATAGTAATACAATTTGAAAGGTATCTTAAGACAAAAAATAATACACTTAATAATTTACAACTTGTGTAACTTAATTGTAATTATGTATTTAATATTATGTTGAAAGGCAACAATCTTCAATGTTTATAATATTTAGATAGGGCAGTGACTTGAATAATGTTTTTTCGTTCTACACATTCCACCTAAATTCTTATATAAAAATACAAAGAGACCAAAGAGCAAAACTACAATACTATTACATAATAATATTATATTTTACTCTTTTGGGATAAAACATTGCTCAACAACTTTGAAACAAGATTGAAGTATATTTAAAGTGAAACGAGAGAGACGAGGAATTACGAATTACGAATGAGTTAAAAAATGAAAAACTTTTCAAGTAAACTATAAAATGTTCTCTAAAAATGTGTGTTGTGTCCAAGTCAAAAGTTGGACAAAAAAAAAAAGAAAAGACAAAATGTAAAAATTATTTAAACATCATATCATGTGTTTTACTTATTATAGTTATAATCACCGTGGTAGTACAAATCACTTCATTTTTAATATAGAAAAGTTATAATATTTTATGATTTTATTGTATTATATTATGTGAAGGTTTTTGTAAACAAGTTTCTACAAAAGTAAAAAACCAAAAATGAAATGCAAAAAAAAACATACTTATACACACTATGTAGTATTATAATTAACTGGTAAAACTAAACGTACAAAAAGACTACATAGAAAATTTCAAAATGTTTTTTAAATAAATAATAATAATTATAGAAATGAAAAATCTCTGAAGTAAGTATATTTTTACCTGGGAAAAGAGAAATCAACAATCCACCACAATTTTATAGTTCAATATTATTATGTACTTTGGAAATACACTTCAAACATTCAAAACTGAAACACAATGTAAAAAAAAAACGAATTAAAATAATTATCTTTTACAATATTCACTTTGTACATACTTGAACCCTATAACATATTTGAACTCTATTAAACTCAACCAAAAAAAAAACACAATCGAATGAATTTCGATTTTCTCTCTGTCACTTTTTTCCTTTTTTGATTTTTTACTACATTTTTTATTTTACTATAACGATATTATGTAAGTACATGCATTAAACATGGTACAAAGTGTAACAATTATATTATTATGCTTGTAAATTGTAAACACACAACAATAAAAAATAAAATTTAATGAAATGTAAAAAAAAAAAAAAATCATGCACACATATTATACAAATAATCAATTTTATAATAATATAAATATATACGAATGAAAATTAGAGACTTACTCAAGACAATGTTATTGCTATAAAATATAAAAAAGGTAACTTTCTTTTAAAATTCAACTCCAACTTTTGTAAATATACTTACTTTTAATATAATTGTATGTATGTGTAAATTATTATTTATTAAATTTAAAGAGTTTTAAGCAGTAAAGAACTCAGAAAACACTATATTTTTAGATCAATTATCTATTATAATACTTACAACACATACTTATTTATATATTATATAAATTATAAGCAGTGTACTTAAAATTAATTATAGCTACAATTTAAAATGTAATACAAAAAAAATCATTAAATTTCTGTTAGTATATTTTAGAACTTTGTTGTATAGTTTTTAATCTTAATATAATATAATATAATATGCTTTTTACAAAATTATAATATCAGGTGTAATAAATATGATAAGTATGTATATTATGGTATATGTATTTTTTATCTTTTTACAAAATTAAAATTTTCTTACATGAATATGTACTTACATACTAATAATAATAACTTCAGTTATATCATATAACTTATATGTAAACAGATGTATATATACATAAAAGTATATGGGAGATCCCCCATTAAACCCCCAGCTTACTCAAATCCACTTTATTGCATATTCTAATAGCCAAGAACAAGAACTAACTACCCTGAAAATTTCAAGTCTCTAACTTAATTGGAAGTATTTAAAAAAAATTAATTTCCAAAATACGCCAACTTATGCTA
>JAQGBI010000061.1:0-37041 GCA_034698325.1 Sminthurinus elegans | reverse complement strand
CCCCCCCCCCCCCACTAAAAAGTACCACGTGACTTGATATCGATATATGTGAATGGCCCCTTTTTGACAGTCCCTTTAAATACATGACAAGTACTGCAAATGGTATACGGTACGGGAAATCAATTCACATTTTAAATGGTCAGTAAAAAGTTGATTGAAAACACGCATGGTGAGATGCTATTTATTTTCGAAATTTTGTTGATAAATATGTATTAATAAGACGTAAAAATAGTACAAAGTATATAAATATAATATCGATGAAGAAACAACAAAAAATAATAAAATAATATGTGTTGACAATACTGTATACAGTACTTTATATTTGTAGATTATAATATTATAGGAATAAGAAAGTAATAATAAGAAATATTGAAATACTGAATCAAAAACGTTTAAAAATTATTAATAAGTAGGTGGTAAAAGTACTTTATAAGTACATGATTACGTATAATATAACGTAATATAGTAAGTATAACATACAATTGTAGGAAAAAATATCTATAGGTGTAAAATATATTTATCAGCGATTTACATTTTACATAAAAGTTACTTGAAATTTTAAATAAAATGCATTTCTTACACTTGTCATAGTTCGACTAGGCACATAAGTTATAATAATATACATCCTCAATTAGTTGCTCTATATACTTTTTTGTCTGCAGTAGCACTACTTGCCTTTTGTTGTTTTTTCACTCGTTTGACAGTCTTTGATTTATTGATATTCTTTGAAGGCCTCTTTGTTGCCGTTTGTTTTTTATTGCTATTGGATGGAGCTTTGGATTTTGGATTTGCGTTGCGAAACCAATTTTTTATTGGTTTTTCTTTGTCGTTTTTATTCAGCTTTTTATATTCTGCGTGGTTATCTACAATTTCTGAAAGGAGGAACATCTAATTAAGTGATGCAGTCAAATATTACACAATATAAATACAGTATAAAAGTTTAAATTATTGTTCAACATAAAAAATCCCTCGAAGCTAGTGTACATGCACTGTAGTACTATAATATATGTTTTAGTATAAAATGCTATTCAAAAATAATAATAATTATTGTATACTTTACCGAAATAGATTTTGCATGGCTCATAATGTTTAAATCCGAGTTTCCCCTTCCTCCCTTGATTTCCATTCCAACTAAAGAGCTTTTTAAGGTCTTTTGAAATGATGCTGCTTAAGAAGTTTGTAGTAAATTTAGCGTGGGTCTCACCCACAATTTTCTCTTTTTTTTCTTTCTGCAATAAAAAAAACAGTGTACATGATATGTATATGTGTACTCTATGTGCACTCTCTCAAAATGATGATACATGCATACATACTTACAAATTGTTCCCTTTTAATAGGATCTGATTTTAGAACTTTATTCATTCTTTGGAAATCAGCTTTAGACTCCATTTGAGAATTAATGTCGATATCTTGAGCCCTTGGATCCAAGAGCACAATTTTATTCTTAGAAATTGACTCAATGGCACATGGAATTTCTTCGTCTGTGTATGGATTTCGTAAAACACAAGTAACTTCTTCCAAATCAATCTGAATTTTGCTGGCGCTCATTCTTGTACTTGAAGAAGGTCCAACGTCAACGTTAGCTAAAAAAATGTGTATAATAATGTTTTAATTTTTAATAGTATTTTTATAGTACACAAAAAAACAAGAATACAGTATTTTTTTTTATTCTTACCAACAATAAGATCCCTGTCAACAGGTGACTCATTCAAAGCAGAAGAGTAGTCTTCTAAACTACAGCCTTTCTCGCAGAGTTCATAAGAAATTTCCACTCTATCTAATTCTAAACCTTCTGTTTCCTCTCCTACGGCCATATCTTCTGGAGTTTTCACGTCGTTGTCAAACATATCTTGAATTAGATTTGAATGACCTAATTCTGTATTCAAAAGATTTGTTGGTGAAGTGCTTAATACTATATCTTCTGGGTTCCAAACTATTAAAAATGGAAACATTCGTTGAATATTATATTTTATATGTACATTATGTTTATTTGGTTATACATAGTACATACTAAAGTAATATGTATAAGTACATATTACATAAGTAATATTGAATATTTATAAAAAGATTATAAATTCAAAAAACAAAAACAAAGTATAAAAATATATTACTATAATAATATTGTACTTACTAGTAGAGAAATTAATGTTTGTGCTTGAGTCTATTGCTTCTCCATCGTTGGCATTATAATTCATCTGCTGAATCGTCTCATTTTTTTCCAAACTATCTTCGTTTGAATAAAAATCCATTTTTTCCTCCATATTTAAGTATAAAAAAGTCTCCCCTTTGAAAGAATTTATATTAAATCACATAATACTATAGGTTGTAGATAGTTTTTTAATAATGTAAATTGTAAAATGATAATAATAATATATTATTGCATTCTTCTATACAAACATTACACTAACTTATAATGATCGTACATCTTACCTTTTACTTCTTAAGTACTTCCAAAATTAAGAAAATGCACAGGATTAATTTTAACTCACTATAATAAAATAATATTATGATTCAAATTCGTGTAGTAGTCGATTATGGATTGAATGTATAATTCCCAATTCACAAAATATCATACTCCGAACTTAGAACTTACACTGAGGAGTTAAAAAATGATTATTTATATTGGAAATTGGAAAAGTGAAGCTCAGTGTAAAGATAAAAGTGGTATAATAATATATACGTTCATCACAACATTGTACAAAAGGATTTAGTAATTTAATATCTGTCTTCTACCAATAAAATAATAAATAATCAGATAGAGGGAGAAATACTTAAATTACATGATTTGAGATTCAGATGATTTTGAGTCGAAAAGTTGCTGGAGAGTAAAAGTAATGGATAAATCTTTCTCTGAGTTCATGTGTTTTCTTGTCAACAAGTGGTTCTGGATGCAAAAATAAATATAGGTGCATAAATATCTTGCTTGTGGACAATAATACAAAAAATCATAGAATATAGAACCAGCTGATTTCTTTTTGAATTTATAAAACAAACTTTTTTTTTAGTGATGATAAATGATAATCTCAGAGATTGTGAAGTACAATTTGGTTTATATTTGTCTACTTAATTTTACTAATTAGAAGACAACATGAGTAATTTACCTTGTGTTGTTCCTCTACTTTCTCAAACAAAATTACATTTAATACCAGGATCCTGGGTAATAGTAGAAACTAAAAGAGAAGGAATTTTAGAAGGTAAGTACCAAAAGCAATACATAAATTTAAAATAATATCCTATTTGACACGTTTTGACATGTTTGATTTTTCTGTTTCCTATAAACAGGACAAGTTCATGAAAACCCAACAGTAACAACTTTTGATATCCAAACCGTATTTTCTATTCAATTGATAAATACAAGAAATATTGAAAGTGGAGAAATGATACCGGGTCTACTAATACTATATGAAAATGAAATACATAAAAGTATATAAGCACATGTTTACGTACTTGTCAACATTATTAATTATATGAATGTATATTTATATTCATGTATATTATATTCTATATTTTTCTAACTTTAAACGTTTTTATAAATATATTGTATAGTTACATTAAAAGGATCTGAAGAGTTGTCTAAAGAACAAACTTGCAAAATGAAACAACGTAAACGGACTGGAGGGATAAGCATGGATACAGTTGTGATTACCACATTTGAGCAACTAAATAATTTGGTACATTATATTACATGCTTATATGTACGAATAATGTTATATTATGCAAATCTGAACGTGTAAAATTCAACTATGTGTTATTTAATTTTTCTATTGTCTTTCTTTGTTTTGTTTTTCATGTATATATGGACATAATATATTATCTAGTACAAACAATTAATTACTTTTGACATTAAAGAAGTCGGATGTCATTTGGAGTTTAAAAGTGATGAAAAAGTCATTGAATGGGTGATTTTCAATATTAGAAATACCATTGTACCTATTGATATTATGAAACTTTGTATAAATCTCAAAGATGAGGATTACCTATGGACTTCTTTGGGTCATCACATTTTTTCTAATATAAATATTCAGAAAATCTTTTTCAATTGTGAAGAATTTGTAAAGTACTTGTATCACAAATACAAAATCAAGCTTCAAAATGTTTTTGATATTACAGTAAGTAATTTAATTAATTTTTACTGTATATTTACTCTATTATGTAATGAGAGATTAACCGTATTTTATGATATTACCAATATTTTTTATATATATTATATACTGTGATTTGTTTTGAATCTTCTTTTAAATATATTATATTATAGGTTGCTGATTCATTTATTACAAATATAATTCAAAAAGAAAAGGACACATCATATCAATCACCTCTAGTTGTATCTTCTACAATTGGGAAACCTCAAATAATCTCTCCCTGTTCAATTAAAAATATTATGAATTTTTCAACCATCCTCAGCAAATATTTAGATTATATGATACATCCTAGTGAAATGCAATTTTTAAATTCAATGTCTAAAACAAATGTTGATGAGGATGGAAATGACAATGTTGATACTACAGACTATGTTTCGGATGGTGATTCAGAAGAAGAGCTGGTAATGTATAGGCTAGATTTATTATGTAGTAAAAGTGATGATATTAGTAGACTAAAAATATTAGAACATTTAGAAGAAAAAAAATCCAAAATAAGGGAACAAGTTATTACTGAAAGAAAAGGAAGATATCGTAAATATTTAGCTATCAAAGTCAAATATCTCATATTTTTAAAACAGGTACTAGAAAAGAAAATGTTGGAAAATTTAGATTCTCTTATTTTTCATCAAATGGATTTTATTATCAAATCAAATAATGCTATAGCACTTGGATTTTTAAGTTCTCCAAAGACTATAGGAGAATATTTTAAAACGTTCTTGGAAAATATTAAAATGTAACATAAAAATATTTTACTTATTTTGTATTCTATTCATGTGTACCCTATAATAGTATGTATGTAGATAATAATAATAACTGTATAATATTATACATGTATCTATTTTGTAAACAAACCGCATGTGTGATTTACTATACATTTTTTTTTTTATCTTTTACGCATCCAATAGTAAAAGTTGTAAAATTTCGTAGTATAAATACATTCTACGCGTACATACAAAATCGTAAAAACATGTGTATTTACGTTTTCACACTACTTTCTCCTTGACTCAATCTGTCAGCTTGGGTGGGCATTTAATATTCGAATATTGATGAAAGTCGCACTTGTGTTTTATTTATGTATTTGTGCATTTATTTATAAATTAAAGTGTTTTACAATTTGTTACTATACATATATATATATAAACTTGTTTTTAGAATAATCATAAGAATAGAGAGTCATTATATCATCATTATTATGGCATCAAAGAGTAATCAGTCATTTGTGATACATGAAATATCAGATAAGACACCTTTTCCAAATTTTTCCAAACCGGAAATTCTCGGTTGTTTTTCATTAGATTCAAACAGAGTTTATAAAGATGGACCAAAGTATTTGAAGTTTTGTTCAAATTCAATCCAAAATGATAAAAAAGTAAACTTTGATCTTGATGAAAATTGTCCTGAAACTTCAGTAGAAGAAGAAGAAGCTGTACTAAAGGATACAAGTGAACTTGTCCATTTACTTCACTGGATTAATTTACACAAAACTTTATTTCAACAATTACGTCCACATTTTGTTCTTTATCGTGGATTAATGAGCAAAATTCTTGGGTTAGTTTATCTTTTAATACAATCACATTTTTTTTTATAGTTTTCAACTTTCACAGACAATGATATGATTTATGACTCTTCCTATGTAACAAAAACAAAAAAGAATGTTTTTGTGTTGTAAAATTATATAATTTGTTTGGTTTATATTATTCTGTATATTATTATACATCTTATTACAGAACACCCTACGAAGACAAAGAAGGATGGACCTTGGCAGCCATGTATAAAAGCGGAACTATTTATTTACGTAATATAGAAACTCAAGAATCTATTCATAAACGGGAACAATATAATTCTCAACCTCGTTTACGAAAAATGTCGGCTTGGGGTTACCATTTTGAAAACTTTTTACTTACAGGTATATACATATTAAAGTACATGAAAATGTATCGAAAAATTATAATTTAACATATTTCACCAATATTATATATTATACTACAAAAAAATGTTCATTTCTTTTGTGCATTCTGTTTATTTATTCGTGTATATATTATAATTATATTATTATGATACTTACTTTTATTAACTTTTAGATGAACCTGGAGTTTCTCCAAATCCAACAGATACAAACAAAAAGGAATGTGATGTAGTTTACAGGTATGTGTATAATATATAATAATATATTATATTCGGTCAATGCTGTATTATTTTTTTTTTTTTGATTTTTTTTAAATATAATGTATACATATTATAACACTTTAAACTTGAATATTCTATTTTGATTTACTTTTTTACAGAACAAAACTTAATAACCATAAGATTTTATATGCTGGAGAACTTGATGGAATATACGAACCATCAAACAGTGAAATTAATCCAAAAGAAAAACCTGAACATTTATCAAAATGTAAACTAATAGAATTGAAAACTACAAGAATGTTTCCTTTTGAAGAAATGCCTAATAATTTTAAAAAATTTAATACAAGGAAATGGTGGTTACAATCATTTACTGCTGGCGTCTCAGATGTCATTGTTGGATTTAGAGATGATGAGGGTGTTGTAAAAAAATTACAAGTTATGAGATTAAGTGATTTACCGAAATGGGGTGCAAACTTTTGGTCTGGAACTGTTTGTTTTAATTTCTTGAGTAACTTTCTAACGGAAGTAAAAAGAGTTGTGAAAGATGATGAAGAAAGTGTATATGTATTTCAGTATGAACCAAATAGGAAAAAACGTTTTGGGGAACGAGAAATTCAATACCGAACTGATAGAAATATTAAAATCCTCTCAAATCTTATATAGGCAAAAACTAAAATACCATTTTTAGAATACTTACATAAATTTTATATTATTATAATATACTCTCAAGTTTAAAAAATATTAAATCTTTTTTTAAAAACTCTATTTAATATATTTAAAACATTAAATATACATATTATAATAACATATAATTCTATAATAATTAGAATAAACTCTGAAAGTGATGAAAATATATTATTATACACGTAAGAATAAAAAATAAATTATGACTCCTTTAGCAGTAGTGAAAATTTCTTGTTTTATTATATTTTTTTTGTCCCTTTTTGTTCAAAAATATAATGTATATTAATAATATATTATTAGATCTGCCTGTTTTCATAAATGAGCGACAAAAAATTAGTATTGTGAAAAAGAATATTATTAATAGTTTTTATCTAAATATATATTTATACCACTGGAACAGTAGATTTTCATTAAAAAAAGAATGCATTTCAAAATTTACTAGATATTATAAAATATTATAAGTTTTTGTAGCTTTTTAAAGCTATTTTAACCCCTTTTTTAGCATCTGTTTTTCCATGAAAATATAAATAAGTATAATATTATTATATAAAACATAATATATTTTAGTACTACATATATATATACTATACACTATAAATATTAGGCTATTAATAACAAATTTTAATGTTTTACAGAGAGGTTGTCTTTTAAAGTTTATAAAGATTTAATATCTCAAATTTATACTATGTATTATTTATTATATTTTATAAGTTTTTTTCGAATGTATCAAAAATGTATAATATATTATATTTTATGTTATATTTATATTACAAAAATAACTTGATTTTATCAATACCAAAAATAATACAACATTTAAAATAGCTCAATATGTCTTTTGTTTTTCTCATTCTTGCTTGTTTTAGTTGAGCTTTTGAAGCTCAGGATTAATATATAAGTACACATAAACGTTAGTATTGTAATAGCATGTTTTGATATGTACTGTTTCTTTTAGTGGATTCTATTACATAGTACATAATATTACGTATTGTATATTAGTATAATATACATTATTATTATAAGCCCATATCTACATTATATAATTTAAAACCTTGCATGCATAATATGTATTTAGTAAAAGAATGACGATCAATATGTATTATGGTACATATTTTATAAAAATAAGTACTTACGTACAACAATATGTACAAAAAATACATATATATATATAAATATAGATGACAAAAGTCTTACAAAAAATACAAATAATATTATAATATATTACAGACTTTTTGATTCAAGCTCGTAAAATGTACTCCATAATATATGAATTTATAAACAATAATAATAATTATTATTATATTCTTATAATAAATATATGTATATCTTTGTTATTTGTAATACACACTGGTTATTTACTTGTAAATTATAGACAGAGAGCTGTGTCTTTTTTTCATTTTCCATTACCTCCTTCACTTCATCACATTGCTTCATTACATATATTATACACATAATATATATTATGTAGTCTTTTGTTACAACATGGTCTTAACTTTTATAGTCTCATAAATTAGAAATACGCACACTGACTTTTGACTCGGAAACGTAAAAAAAAGGGAATGGCAAAAACATCACGCATATTTTTCAAATAATACTATAAATAATAATATTATAAAGTAGGAATGATTGTAAAACAATAAAAAAATAATTTTGAACACACGTCCCATTATACATTATTACACTACTATAGTTTTCTTTTGCAGAAAATATTATTATGAATTTTACGAACCAAACTAGAAAATAATATCGTATAAAATACATATATTATATAAGATGTAAATGGAAGAAAATCTTGTGTACATATATATAATATGTAATATGTATGTATACTTAGTGCCGTTCATTTTGATGTTTCTGAAACAAAAAAAACAAAGAAACAAAGAATTTCTGTAAGTAATAATAGTATATAACAGACAAGAGGACATTTTGTAATAGATATTTTGCGTTCATGTTATATAATAATAATTCATATCAAATACTAGTAACAAAAAAATGAATAATTACCTGCAGACCACTCAAAGAGCTATATGGAATATAATTACATTCAACACACACATGGAACGTCTTCTTTGGATGTTTCTTCAAACGATGTTCATGAAGTGCCTTCAAATCTGTATACTGGGCAGGACAGTCGTCCCCACATGGAAATTGTTTTAAAGATTTATTTGTTGTTACTCTCGGAATAGGTGGAATAGGTTTTTTAGTTACTGGTTTTTCTCTTTGAGAAATGACTGGAGTTTCAATGATATTATTTCGTCGATTCCTAGGACGAATATTACTATCATGATGATGATGATTAGAAGGAATATTATTGTTATTTTTACTTCTTACACTTCTCTCATCAGCAGAAGCATCATCAGAATCACTAGTTTCAGGATGATAATTTTTATCATTCCCATCATTATGAGTAGTAGATTTTGTTTTTGATGGTGATATTGTAATAGAAGAGGCTACTTTCTTCTTCCTTCCTCGTCCTGTTTTCTTTGATGGCAATGTATTAGGTTTGAAGGTAGTAGTAGGCACACTAGCAGGAGTATTACTTTTCGTCTGGCTACTCTGTTCATCATCATGATTTTTCACATGTTGATAAAGTTGTGAAACATTTTGAAAAATTTTTGGACATGGAAGTAATTTTCCAACATGATTACGAACTGAATTTGGACATCCATAGTTACGATTTTCTGGATTTTTATGATTTTTAGAAAAATGTATGAATATTCCCTTTTCATCATATTCTTTTTTCCCACATACAGGACAACAATATACACTATCTCCGTTAATATTGTCACTAATATCATTCTCTTCACTTATCGAGGATCTTGATAATGAAAAACCAGAAGAACTTCGACTACTCTCTAATTTTACTGCATTATGACTTAGTAGATGAGCTCCCAAATCTTGTTCGGTTTTGAAACTTTTGTTACAATCTCCACATTGATTTGTTGTTGTTGTTGTAGATTCCGCTGAAATGGTATTCATTATTTTTTTATTTTTTGTTAAAGCTTCATTACCATCCTCATGTATATCACTACTTGGAGAGGCACGCTTTCGTAGTGATTTGGTAACATTAATACTAGTACTTTTTTCATCAAACATAGACTTTTTTCCTGATTCTGTTGATGGTGAGTTGAGACGTGTTTGAAATTGACGTAAAGTTTTTGACCTTGATTGAATCCTATTTTATTTTGTTAAAAAAAAAAACCCCCAAACCAATAAAAGAATAAATTCCAAATTTTTATATTTATCATGTTGATGTTTACAGGTTACAAAAAAAAGAGAATATAGAATACCCGGCCCATAATATAATAATCATACCAATATTTAAAACATATAGCCAAAATTAGAGATAATGTCTAAAACTTACAGTGAAACTGGACTCAAATCAGGTTGTAAACTACGACCATTGTTTGATGGGGGTGAAACAAGAGGAGAATTAGCTTCAAGTATAGGAGGTGAGTCTTCATCCACATCATAACTTTTTGAACAGGATTCACTTGGTACTGACTGATGTTTATTTCTTTATTTATTTATTTATTATTTTTGAAAATTGAGAATTAAAATAGTGGATTAAATTTAAGAAAATAGGATCCTAGACAGTACTAAATAAATAAATGATTCGTTTATATATACTATATTTATCAATAATTATTATACCTTTTTTTAGTATCTCGTTTGGATGAGGTTGGCCGACTACTGTCCGTATTTGATGATACACTAGATATATATATATATACAAGAGTAAAAATATGAAAATGAAAACAAAAATAACTTTTAATACTTGTGCAATGTGCAATACTCATCCTAGATTATTACTCTCTGTTGTCTTTTTTTTTTTTTTTTACTAGAAACCGTTATTATCGTATTATTTATTTTTTTATTTTTTATATTGTTACTTACTTTCGTCTCGTTGAATTGGAGTTTTTGTCATTGCCAGCAATCTCTTTTAGTCTCTGTGTTTCTGTACCACAAGATTCATCATTACTTCCAACATTGTTATCATTGTTATGGTTGTTGTTGGCGTCATTTCTACTTTTCTCTTGATGAGCTACTATATGTGCAGAATATTCTTCTTCTGATTGAGTTACAAAGCTATGACATTCGCAACAAAGATATTGATCATGAATTTCAAATAAATGTTTAATTAAATCTTCAGCGGTTGCAAACGGACGACATTCAGGTGTTTCATTTAAACAGCATTCCCAACTTTTGGCTGCCATGATGCATGTTCCTATAATAATATAAAATAATACAAGAATAATGAAAAAAAAAAAATCATCAGGATATCGGTTGTGTATGGTAAAATTAGTAAAATACATTCCATACATTACAATTACATTTTGTATTATTATAAATCTTGCAAAAGTTTTTTTTTATAACCGGCTTCATTAAATATTATCTGTAAATTGTAAATAATATTGTAATAAATTTATATAAACTCTAAACCAAAACAATATGTATAAAATTTATAATCTTCACTATAGATTGATTGACTAAATAACTGTGGAAGTATATATCATACTAATTCTATTTAAAATTCTTATTTAAGTATGTAAATTAATTCATAATACATGTTGACATTTTACATGCTGAAGGATTTTCGGTTTAAAATTTAAAAGGCACAAAATAAAACAAAACTGAGGTATAGTAATCAGTAATCAGCATTTAGCTGTATAAGCAGACCAAAACACGATTAAATAAACTGTCCACAAATTATGGATTATGGACTCCATAATATATACTTCACAACGCTTAACAATATCAAAAATATATATTATTATCGTATTACCTTTTATAACTTGGCAGCATGCAAGATGCAGTAAGTAGGAAAAATCTGTCTATGATATAATACACGATCGAAATCTAATTAGTTATTTATTTAATATACCCTGCTGCACTGGATGTTTAGTTTGTTTTAGTAAACTGACATTGAGCAAGTTGTTTACAAAATATTTATAGGAGCGATTGGAAAACGACTAAAGAATTTCTCGGAAAAAAAATTATCCGCGAGTTGTATTTGAAATTCATGTGCTTTTTGACATATACACGTACATACTTATTTGCTGGTTCATAATAATATAATTGAGAGCTCCGTATTTTTATTTTAAGTTTTTTTTTAATTTAAATGCTCTTTTTCATTCATTAAATTTAAGTTTTTTTGTTACAATAAATAAATAATTAAATATTTTAAGACATTTATTTTAGTGGAAGATTGGAGAATATCTGGTAAGTTTATATAATATACTTTTGAAAGTCCTCAAAATTTTAATACAAAATACAAATACTTAAATTTGGAAGCATGTTTATAACATTAAAAATATAAGTATATAAAGCATACTATAATATTGTGGGCATATTTTCAGATCAATGACAATGGACGAAGATTGGGATAGTGCAGAATCTAATCTATTTGATGCAGTACAAAGTCGAGATATTGAACGATTAAAAGAAGTTCTACGTCAAAATCCAGATATTGATATTAATGAAGAACGTAATGGAAAAAGTGCCCTTCATATAGCTGTTGAAAATGGACAAGGTGATATGGTCCGGTTACTAGTCACCTGTGGAGCAGATATCTATATTGAGAGTAAGAAAAAGACAAAATATACCTTTTCTAAAATTTTACATTCATAATATTTTCAGGTATATGCCTAAAAATATGCATATAATTTATGTCATATATTATAAGGCCATATTATAATATGTGGTTATTATTTTAAAAATTTGTTAGTATATTTCAGTTTTTGATATAATTCATTATAGATTCATCAAAAAGTACTCCAGTAGATGTTGCTCGTTCATTGGATTTTCATGAAATTAGTAAATTTTTGTCAATGATAGAAATGACTGCATGGAGACCTGGTATGGATCCAGATTTATTATTAACTCCAATTTGTAGGGAATATATTGAACCAAAAGCAAAGTCTAATTTAGTATTAGAACAGAGTCAAATTTCATTACTTCTTCAAGATCAAGGACTTGATAAATATCACGAGTATTTTGAACGACACAATATTACCTTTATTCAATTCATGAGACTGGATGATGACTGCCTTCAAAAAATTGGAATTACAGATACTACTGATCGAGAAAACATTTTAAAGATTATTAAAGAAGTATCTGAAAGAAATTGGCAACCTGGAAGTGTACTCCCTAATTTTATGGAAAGAAATTTAACATCTTCAGAAACAATCTGTATGTTAAATAATTTACAATCTCATACACAAATCATGTGTAGTACTGTCAATTTATTGAAAACCAAAATAATGAACAAACCCAACATGCTTCGTCATAATATGGAATCTGCTTCAATGAAAGGCCTTATCACCTCTATTGACAAAACTACAAATGAAGCTGAAAATTTAAGTCAAAATGTAAAACTACTTGTAGATTCCGTCTCCAGTGATAATCAGAATGATGATATGACCAAGCAATCAAGCCAATATTCAAGTTTCAAATATAGTATGATAAGTATTGTACTTTTTGTCACTCTTGGTGCTTTTGTTTATCATGCTAAAAAGCAATAAAAAAGCACTATTTTTATACTTTCAACTTTATAAATATATACATGTTGTACAACATTAGGTGCATAATATTACATGTGTAGTATAATGTACAAAATACAAGTTATATAATAATAATAATATATATTATTATATATTACTAGTCCATGTTGTTTATTATACTTTTATAAAACCCATACAATGTATGTATTTTATATAATAATTAATTAATAATCACACACGTAAGTATATAGTAATATTGATCTACAAACCAATATGTATTTGATCCTAATAGAATACATTAAGTAGAGTATTATAAACATGGATTATCAAATTTGTCTCAATCATATCCATTGAATGATCTCTCCATAATATTTTATGTTTCGATACACAATGATCATAAATTTATATATTTTTTTGTTCATTTTTCCTTCTCAGAACAATATCAAACTATTGAAGATAATATTTTACTTTTCCCCACGTATGTATATTTATTATATTTTACGAGGCTGTATTATACCTATGTATGTATGTATGTATGTATGTATGTATGTATGTATGTATGTATGTATGTATGTATTCTTATATATATTTAGTAAGTTCTATACAAGTTATAGGAAGAGAGACTCGCATCATATGATAATATTATGTGTTCAGTATTGTGTCGATGTATATACTTGATACTTGTACTCTTACAATTCTTTCTATATATACAAAATAATTATACTAATTCAGATTTTCTTTTTAGAACACACACATTGAAACATTTTTTTAACTTTTTCTATTTGGTATTTGTTAAGTATGTAGCGTATTATTTATGTACTTTGATACAAAAATTACAAATAAATATATATACAAATTTTGCTATACGCGGTTTACCAAAAAGAACAAAAAAATAATGAAGATCGTCCCTTTTTTGCCAAGAGGCAATACATATTATTGTTTTCTACTAATTGGATGTACATAATCTTTACTTTTGTAATTGAAATTCTATCATTATTTGCATGCAACCTTTAAACCTATAACATGTCCATATGTATTACACAATATATATACATATAGGCATGTACATACTTAGGTACGTCAAGCTGCTTGTTGGCCTACACTCTATGCATAACAATAATAATAATTACTGTTTTCAGTGACATTCTCAATTTGTAATTGACAATCAAACGGGATATTTTTTTTGGTAGGATTCATCTACACATGTAAAACAATTTGTCAGGGTATACATATAGATGTATTATGAGATGATGGACAACAGCACAATGTGTAACATGTAACATGACATCTTTTTTTATGATTAATCTTCAATCTCCAGAAGGACTGATACAACTTATGCATACAAACATGTATGTGTGTGTAATATCAAATACATATAAATATATAATAAATTGTATGTTTTATATGGCACATATGTATAACAGCTCACAATAAAATTGCATGTCATTTTAGAATTATATTATACATTAAACTTGTTTGGTAGGTGAGTGCTAGAAAATAAATAATGAAAAAAGGCTTCATCGTATAAAATATCTTTACATGTATTTCATACTTTGGTTTTGTAGTAGGTACTTGGTACTTCTACCTGTATATATAATGTTGTGTCATACATTCTTTCTCTACTCACTTCCTGGCCGTTATAACATACATATGTATATCCTATTGTGCATCTTTTTACTCTTCAACTCAATTTGCATCTTCAATATATTTATTATACTATAACTTATATTGTGTATGATACACTTGAACTTCATCTTCATGAGACACGTTTGTTCTTTTATGCTCCTTAGGAGCTACCTATAATATACATAGTATCCACATACAGTGACATTCCCATACTATAGTTGTATACATATAATACAGATATAACATGTTATATGAAATCCTCAGCTGATGAGTTCTGTAGTACAGACAAAACTCCTTCTCATCATTCTGTGTATGTGTGTGTCAAAACTTTGTTGTATAATTTACTGTTTAATTTCAACTTAAGAACAGTTCACTTGCATTCACTAGACATTTATTTCAAGGGATATTTTGATATAGTGTCCAAAGTATAGGTACAAAGATAGATAGTCTATAATTTTTGAAAATTGAAACAACTTCATTTGCTGGCGTACATTGAAAATTGTTCCTTCAGTATTACTACCACTGAACTAAAATAGACCTTTATAATGAATCGTGGTCGAATTTTATTACTACTTTATATTTTAATTTGGTGTTTCCTACAAATCAGTAAGTTCAAATTTCTTTTATTCATTTAAATTTTAAAGTCTTTGAATCTGAAAACTGTGAATCTATTTATTCACACAATATACTGTAAACTGTAAAAACAAACGGGAATACTCTGTATTCTGAGATCAGAGACACTCTCTATACTATGTACTGTACTATATTATATTATCTACTACACTCTATTTTATCCAGGTGTTCATGGTAGTCCATTACAAGTTTCTAGTAGTAAAAAAGATAAAAGTCCTCAAAGCACCGAATCAACAGTACAAAGTGTGGAAGTAGAATCAAATGAGACTGAAACACAAAAAGAAATCCAAGTAGGAGGAGCACGTTCAGTGGAAGAGATACAACCGGATAACGATGGCAAAGATGAGACAGTAGAAGAAACTGATATAACTGATAGACATATGTTGTCTGTTGATCCTAATAATAATTTTACGTCTCATCCAAATTTTGACCTACTACCAGAGATGAGTGAATGTGGAAGATCTTGGAAAGTATATAAAAATGAGAAAAACAGTACAAGACAAAAGGTATGAGCATGTCAATTTTTTGTAATTATTGTTAAATTTGTTTATTCGGATTTATTTTGTGACCACATTTTATAGAAAATTGAAAACCACATTTGATGTAAAGTTAAAAGAATAACTGTGAAATAATAATTAATATCATGTATAGAGAATTGTTGGAGGGAAGTTAGTTCCTCTTGGGAAATATCCATTCATGGGAAGACTAGAACTTTATGAGGGAGGCTCTGGAAATAGTTCGGAAAGATGTGGTGGTTCTTTGATTAATTCAAAATATGTACTCACAGCGGCTCACTGTGTTAGTCGAATTCCATCAGGTCACAGTCTTTCTCACATATCCTTTGGAACCGTTGATGTACGGAAAACAAAACAATGTGTGCACAAAAATGATACGGATTGTACCGAAAAAAGGCGCTATGAAGTTGAGGAAATCATTATTCATGACGACTACATTACTGGTAAAGATTTTGGAGGGTGGATAATGTCTAATGTTAGCGCATATAAAAACAAAATTAATCCATCAATATTTCTATAATGTGTATAGATATACTTCTATAATATTATGTGCTTTTTGCTTTTGTGTATATCTACTTATGCTCACATGCCTGTGGGAAATAACTATGGGGAATATTTGTTATAGCTTGCAGCTTGTGTATCTAATATGAGACTTGGGTTGACGCTGCTGTAACTGCTGCTATGATATTCACTGTTCCTGTCGACTTGTGATTTGAGACTTGGGTTATAGTGTATTTTGAGATTACGGAATCTTTCATGGAAAGCTTCTCTTCTATGTATATGCACTTCATATACGCATAATATATACATGCCGAATGCAATGCGTAGCATGTTACTGTCATTTTCTTTTCTTTTCTTATGTATAAAGTATTGGGATAATCTGCTACTGCATTTTGATAACCACAATAATATAGTCTTTAAAGTAACATGATCGAAGATCGAATTTACAGATATACTTTGTTCTAATCATAGGTAGCCTCTTGAATGACATTGCACTTATTCGATTAACTGAACCTGTCAAATTTGATGGTAAGTTTTTATAAAATATTGTTACGAGCATCATATTAACAAATTCAAGTCGTGATTATAATACAAACATTCACATAATATAAGTTATTTAATATGTATACCTTGTCGTAGCATTTACTTCCCCAATTTGCCTTCCTCGTGATGAGACGCTTTTGAAGAAATGGAAAACTGATAAATTAACCGTTACGGGGTTTGGAAGGACAAACGGAGACGATGACAATGCCACACATTATCCAAATCTTCTACATGAAGTGGATTTACCACTAATGCCACGAGAAGACTGTGAAACATATTACAAACGAAAAACTGGAAAATTGGACTTGAGCAGAGTAATCATATTTCTATATTTTTAATAACTCAAAATATTAAATTAATCATGGTCGAAAAACCAGCGAAAATTGACGAATCACAAATTATGAAACGTTCATATTATGAATGGCTACAACTCGATAGCTTTTACTATGTATAGTAGAAATGCAATGTTTTATTGTAACAATTTAATTTTAACAACACGCCAGATGTATTTATTAAAATTTATTCGTTTGAATGTCGTCATTCAGTATTTTTTTTGTTTAAATACGAAATATAAATCAAACAGTAAAAAGTTGTGGAGAAATAACTGCTTCCATGTTTTACATTTCATGTCAAAGTTTTGTGCGGGAGGAGATCCTGAAAAAGGAGATTGTAGAGGAGACTCTGGTTTGTCTTTATAAAAAATGACTTTCAATATTTAATGATGATATTATAGCTACAAAAAGTTTTGACCTATAATTTGGTCATATTATATCACTGAAGAAAATTATTAGCACGCAATGTTTTTTTTTATTATACATGTAGGTGGACCACTTTTGAAAAAATTACCAATTGATGAATTGAACGGGAAAGAACGAATTGTGCAGTTCGGGCTAGTCTCTTACGGTACTCTACCATTTTTACTTATATGTATATGATTGTAATAGATAATTACGGTAATTTAAATACGCATAGAAAATCATCACATAAACTTTGAATGTTCTTTTTTTTATACAGGGCATTGTGCGCTTGAAGGTGTTCCCGGTATGTACTTTTTTTATTTCTTTCCAGTAGTTGAAATTACTCAACTGCTGTATGTTTCATGTATTCATAACTATTACTATAATAATACACCACACGGTTCAATTACTTTAAGCGTTGGTATAATATAGTTTACGTGTGTAGCAAAAATTTGAAAGGAGTCATACGTAAATATTATAAGGAGCATATTGTAATCAATAATCAATGGTAAGCATAAAAGCATTTATCATTATTGTTTTTCAGGTGGATACATAAATATTCTGTATTACATGCCTTGGATACTGGACAACATAGAGCCATAGATGTAATCTCAACTGAAACTCGGCCTGTTTTAGAATTCTCAATTTAAATACTCAAAGCAAAAAAAAAAAAACTCAAGTAACTGATCAAGTACCTGTAACAGAGTATTTCATATTTAAGAACCCGAATAAAACGAAAGAACAAAATTACACTAAATTGCTTATATACTTGTGTACACCAAGCACCCAGTCATATTGCAATGAATAAGGCATTTTTTTTATAGGAACTTTGTATACAATCATACTGCTATGCATTTTTCAAATTTCATTCTGTCCCGTTTTTCTTTTATTGTGACATTTATTCATCGTAATTTTTATTTAAAATGTCAATAATGTCCGACTGGTACAAACTATAAACGTCACCATTCAATATTCTACTTATAAATAATTTTTGAATAAGTAATGCATCAATACTGTAAAAAAAATTTGCTAAATACATATGACATACATATTTCATCATCTATCATCTATAGATTCTAGATCCCACAAAGAATGGATGCAGCATAAATGTGATGTCATCTTTGTTTATCATTGGATTTTACTTACCCATCTAAAACGAGATGTTTTTTTGTATGTATATGTGAGCTTTTTTTAGTGTCTGTACAGTAATATAGAACGTGTATTCAATAGCAACAAAGGAAACAAGAAACAAGTTTACCTTAAATTTTAAATGAATTTTGGTGTGTCTTAATGCACCTTGATCAAGTTATAGTTAGACAAATACATATACATCGACTTTTTTCAAATCTGCTCGGTAATAGAATACATGATGGAAGAATAAATTCTCATCACATCTTGTACAACTAAATAAAGCTATAAGAAGCATAAAACATTACAAGGAAAACTTACGATTTACCCCAAAAAATAGAACACAATTCACGCACTTCTGATATATATTTGGACTTTGGGAATTTTACTACTTGTACTTCTAAAATAAGGACATGGTATGGATTCTGTTTTCAGACTGTATATTGTACATATACATACAATTTTTCCATCCTCCAATGATCCAGCTTACCAATTAAAAGTGAATGACATGTAACAGCCTTTGATATTTTGTTGATTTTTCTCAATTTCCCCATGTCGAGAAGCTTCTTCAACATTGCGTGACACATGACACATTCTAAGATATGAAAACGACTAAGCTGCGTGCATGTATAGCTAATTTTAGTATTCCTTGTGATAGATAAAAATAATAATAATAACTTATTATTATTTTTATCTAATAAGACATATTATCTAGAAGAATAAAGTAATGGTCAATTTGTTTTTTTCAGCTCTGAAGTTTGTTGAAATTTACTATTATTATGTCACACGCCACACATGACTTTGAATTGTTTCTTTTCCTTTTTCCTCAAACATTCAGCATTATCTACAAAATAATAATTATTGTTAGCGATTAATGATCCTAATATTCAATGATGCCTCTCAGAGTCTATTTTCTTTTTTTTTGCTTTTCCGAATAGACTCATAAGTGCTTTCCAATTTAATTTAATCGTGCATTTCTTCCTTCTTCTTTTCCTTCTCTCTTACCCTGGAAATACCAGGCTGGAATACATCAAAGGTTGAGACATCATGCGATATATATATGTAGTAAATGTAGTACAAAAAGTCTAATTTTTTTCAATTTTTCGTCCAATTATGAGTACAGATGTCACTTAAACGGCTTAATCCTTAATTTTCACAATATACGTGATCGAAAAAACAATCATAATGAATATATGAGGGCTAATTTATAAGAGTGGCCGATCTATCGTGTTGCGCAGCATAACGTTGTAGAATGTGCCATAGCGATGCGCAGCTCACTCTTTAACATTATGTGGCGCCAACACGATAGATCGGCCACTTCTATTTTTTCCCACTCATATATATGTATGTGTATTACATTGTCGTCATGAATTATGTTGCAGTTTCAATACTGAATAGTCTACAGTCTACAGTGAATATAAGAAAAACAGTGATATAATGTATCATAACCAGAACCAGAATTATTATTGTAATTCAAAAAATAGGCACATGTATGCATTATGTACATATATAGTAAAAATGTACTTTGGTGTAGACAAATATAAAGTATTTTAAAGGACAACCCGTCGTACAAGTTGCCGAAGGAGTATTACATGTTGTTTGGAGTATCATTGAAAAATTTAAATATCCCCATCTCAGATTTATCGTGATTATTATTATTTATTATATTATTGATATGTAAATGACCAATCTTATTTTGTTATACAACCAGTAACATACAAAATACAGTAACCATGCTATATATCATGGTATACACATGTAATGTAGTTTCAAAAAGTAACTTTATTCAAGTTGTCTACATTATACATTATACGTACACACATGTACTACAAACTACAAATAATGCATAAATGAGGAAGGTCCCTTTTTTTCTTGCGGACACGAACAATGACGATGCAACACTTTTGAGTTGTAATAGATATATATACATATATGAATGGTACAGGAGTAGGAAATGAAGAAGAGTACAGTTTTATTTTGTAGTACAGTTTTTTTTTCATATCTTCTTCATCATCATCTTCTATCACTAAAGGATTTGCTATTGTGTCTGCCTGTTTTGAACGTCTCTATAAGAATCAACTTGAGAATCAAAGGAACGAGCAAATCGAGTACAATCTACAATCTATTATTCATTATAGTAACCAATACTGATGCTGAAGCCCTATAGTATTCATTCATCTTAACTCGCTCTTTAGTTGTCTGCCGATGAAAACCTGACCCCACTCGTAACAATATGTATACATATATTATGGCAGTTTTACAGGTGTACTCAGTATTTGCACACGTAAACAGTAAAGAGAGAACTCTGAAGAAGTCCAATTCAACAATGATAACAACGATGGAAATGTCTGATGATGAGAGACAGCAATGAGAGATGATTGAACATTGAACAGCAACATATCCCTAAAGACTCGTCGTTAAGTCATGTTTTTTTTTTATCTTTTTTCTCTAGCTCCATAGTCTAAAGTGATGAATAAAAATTTATATATTCATATAATATATAATTGTGATTCTGTTGAGGTTCTCAAATAGTTGAAGTTCTAAAGTCCTTTTGAAATTACATTGCAGTATTAGTGTTATTGTGTCCGTTAGTGTATATATATATATATATGTGTGTGTACGATTGAGACGTTTATTAGACTTAGTTTTTGTACTAGAACAATTTCATCTTCATCAATTACTCAAAATTGATTTACAAGTTGTTTGTGTCTCACTCTGTGATACCCGTTTAAATAGTAGAAAATATTTTTACAGTCCAGTATACTTTTATTTGTCAACATTTGGACAAGAAAATACACTGATTCAACTGACCTGAAATTCTGAATACATCTAAAATATTATAAAATTCTTAAGTATACAAACTACTGACATAGTTCAAACCTTCAAAGTGTGACATCATGAAAGTATTGAGTTCTTCACTATCACTGTACCTATTCATATCATTTACTTTACATTTCGGAGAGTTTGCTAAAATCGGTATGTATAAAATTATACTGTGATATTGCAATAAGCACGCATATATGTAATATATACTGTGTTGTGCTTTTATAATACAATAATCAATAACTTTTATATATATCATCAAATCTGTGTTTCATATTCACATCATTGTACACAAAGGATAACGGTAGATAATATGCAGAATTATGTGTGTAGGTCACTTGATGTGAGAGCTTCTTACATTTTGTTCATTGGTTTAATTTGCTCCTGTTTTTGAGAGTACATGTTAAAGCACAGATGTAATTTGAATGTTAAACTTTTAGATGGAAAGAAAGAGACAAGAACTACAACCACAACAACAACAACAACGACTCGTAGTAGTAGTAGCACAACAAGCAAACCAACTACAGAAACTACCAAGAGCAAAGTTAGACAACAACTTAGACTTGGTCAAAAGTATAAGAATTTCAAGTTGCTTTCTAGTGAACTCAAAACTGATTCAGTATTAAACTTGATTTCCCATCCAAAATTTTACTTACTACCAAATTCAACTGAATGTGGATTTCCAGCAAATTTCAAAAAAAGTAATACTTCATCATCTACTAGTAGCAATAATGTAACTACAACTACAGAAGCAACAACATCAAAGAGACAAAAGAGACTGGTGGGAGGAAACTATCCAAGTTTGGGTTCATTTCCTTGGGCAGCAAGAATTGATTTGATTGAAGGTTACTAGCTATTTATACATAATATATATTTATAAATACACTATTTGTCATTAGTCATTATAAATGATAATAAATTGAGATGATAAAAAAAGCTTTATATTGTGTGGTTTACTTGTATTTTGTATGATTAAAATAGGAGATTCTGGAAACCATACTCTACGATGTGGAGCATCTCTCATCAACAGTCGGTAAGAATGACATAATATATGTTACACTAAAATGGTTTGTTATGTGCGATTTAATATGATATGAGTGCCACTACTATCTCATATAAACACATGTGTTTACACATGAGTTTACCCAGAACAAGAACGGAACTGTATTATAAGATATTTTTTTGATTTTTGTGCTACACACATTACATTTCATTTTTTATCACCATTACCTGTCGATATGAATTTCATGCAATGAAATCGTTTCTGTACTTTGCATCGGTATGCTAAACTCATTTTTATCTTTGTAGATATGTACTAACATCCGCTCGCTGTATGACGGGAATCCCTGCCACTCAAACATTGTGAGTGTTTTAATTTCATATCTATTACATTTTTACCAAAAAAAAATACATCAAATTTTTTATCATATATAACATAATATATGTAATGAAGCATGTTGTATAGAGTGATAAAGCTCTAAACAATAAAATTATTTATCACTGCAATGTTCAATTTTGTGAATAAATATGTAATATGACTTAAGGAAACATGTGGCTTTGGGCACATCCGATCGTCGCGTCACCACACAATGTGCTGGAGCTAATGAGACAAATTGTGTCAATACGACGATGGTGGAGATTGATGAAGTGATTATCCATCCAGATTTTGTGAGGTCAAGTGCATGGAATGATATTGCATTGCTGAGACTAACAGAAGAAGTCAAATTTACTGAATTTGTTCGTCCCATCTGTCTGCCAACTGATGAAAAAGTATTAGAATCCTGGGATGATAACAAATTAACAGCATATGGTTGGGGAAGGCAGGAGTCTGACGATGAAACTGAACCATATTACTACTCATGGAATTTACAATCTTTAAATATTTCACTTACAACACGAAGTCAGTGTGATCGTGTATACCGACGATTAAGTGGGAAATTAGACAAGAGTAGAGTAAGTTGTATATGTATATATGTATGAATTATGAAGGTTTTTATTCTTTGACATTTTTTTGTGTTGAAAAATAGTAGAATCTTACAATTTAAAATTTTTTCATTTTTAAAAAATCCCTACAGTTTTGTGCTGGAGGAGAAGCAGAGAAAGGAACATGCAAAGGTATGTTAAATTCTGTTTGTTTTTTATGCCCTAAAATTTTATACCATAATATATGCGTATGTAATCTATAATCTATAATTTTTCAAAATTACCTTACTAAAATTACCTTCTCTTCATTGCCTATCATCAAAATTATGTCTGTATGTACTAATTTTTCCTTTACTTTCATTAAAAATTGAATTACATAGCTGATACAGGGGGTGCAATTATGAAAAAACTTTCACTGCCAGCCGTTTCCTTAAAAGAGGACGATGAAAGCAATAATGCCATTACTAATTCAACTTCTACATCTAAAGTAGCAACACCTGAAGAAAGATATTATCAATTTGGAATAATTAGTTTTGGAAGATGTGCACTGGAAGGTATTCCAAATATCTACGTAAATCTTATGTATTACATGCCTTGGATTCTAGATACAATCGAACCATGAAAACTGATGTGCACTCTACGCATTACATACATAATACATATACCCATACTCACAAGCACTGACTACCGACACCGAGAGACAGTTCATATCAAGTAAACAGTGAAGCTAAACGCTTTCTCTTCGTAAAAAAGATAACATGATATTTGATTATATATACAATATTTTATGATATTCTCCTGTAAGCTTTATTAAAAATGATAATAATAATGTGTAATAATAAACCTACAAAATATATACAGTAAACTTTATACTGTATATAATAACCCTATAAATACTTAATATATGCATTGTGTACTGTTGAAATTTGATAAAATACATCAGTGACGAATAGAAGCAAAAATGATTACGCGACTATTGAAATATTTTATATTTGTAGCATAAATATATATAGTTGATAAAATTTCATTGTTTACTTAAGAGAAAGATGTACATGTGTGAATTGCATAACGTTTTATTTGATACTCATTTGAATTTATACACTGTGTACATTTATATACATACACGTCATGCATGTCAAAATATTATGTGATTCACTTTCAGGTATAACCACAAAAACAAAAAGCACTTTTAAAAATTAAAAAACCACAGTCACTCATCTTTCACAGAAAATAATGCATAATACATGACAAATGAGTGAAATGGTATATATATAAGTAATCGAAGATGTCTATATTTTCTGTATAAAGTTATAATACATAATATATTGAAATCCATATATTTATACTTTATAGGCATTAAATTGTGTAATACATAGGCTTTATTTCCATAATGTATGATAAAAATGATAATACTTTTACAAAATGTTCATGCTTTGCACAAATATTACACTCTCTCGTATACATGTATAGTTTTATCTCAATTGTCCATGTAATAGCATTAAATCATACATAATGTGGTAAATGTTTTAAATTGTGTCTACCATACTATTACAAATGGTACAATACAAGTCAAATGTATTTTCAGTACTTTTTTCAGTATATATGTTGTGGATATATTTTGTACACACGCTCGAGCATAAACAACGACACTTGCTTAGTGAATCAATTTTTAACATAATATGACTGGAAACGTGTAATGCTATACACATCTCATGCAAAAGCTATTGTTCATTTCCCGTCCCGATCAGCATTCAAAGCATAATATTAATCTCATCAAAAATAATATTAAGTATTGATATGCCATATGTATCATACTTTTTTGGTTGTGTATAAGTTTGGTAAATATGTAACGCTCTGTTGCATTCTGAATATACATCAAGCGGATACATAATAATATAATAATATAGTACTTATACTTATTAACTATATGTAATATTAAATTAATCTATAAAGTAGATATATTATATATATATATCTATATATATGTACATGCAGTAGTTAGGTGTAGTTTTATTAGTTATTTTATATAAAACTACATGCTATGTAGCCTATATAGTCCACGCTGTATGCATCCAAAAACACTATATATATACATACGTAGTACGTACATAGTGCACACTTAGTATAATGTGATATAAAAGTTACGTATAATATTATGACTAATGATAATGTACATGTTAAAAACCAAAATCAATATATGTAACTATAGTATGGAATAGTGAAATATGCTCAACACTGGAAAATTAACATTCCACTGATCAATTTTTAATTACAAAACTGGCATTTAATTTTATTTAACGTGTCCCTTGGAAGCGCGAAATAAAAAAAATTCGAAAGCCAAAAATACGATTATAAGATGAACTGGAAATGCAAATTTTTCACTTTTACTTGATTGACTATCTCTCTATAAAAATAAAAGTAATTGTATTTTCTTGCTTATAACTGTAAAATTATAATTTTATCCCGTTTGACCTAGTTCAGTGACCAGTTTCAGTTTTCTAGGGTCACTTTTATATTAAAAGTGATAAAATAGGGAAATTTTTTTAACTTTTTTGTACTGGATTAAAATGCTGTAGAATTCTAGAAAGTTGAAAATTATTTTACTGTGAATATTTTGTTTTGTGAAATTTCAGTACCATGTATTATCTATATTATGTGTACCCTTTTATCAGTTGATTATGTATCTCAGACGTGATAATAATAATAATTGTATACACACATGGACTTTTAAATGTGGTTTGAAAAGTACATTAAAGGCTAAAAAGTGAATGTTTATTACATAATATAATAAGGTATTCAAAACAAAAAAAAACCCTGATGGTTATAGTGTAATATATAATAATTTAGAATTTTCACAAAGTGACTTGTGTTACACATGTGCTGTGTTCACGATTTCAACAATATAAAATGTGTTTTTTTTATATTTATAAAACATCATTGAAAGCTTAGTGTATAATATACTTTCTCATTTGGATATCAGATAAAAATTTACAAAAATGTAAGTAGACTAATCATATGTTTGAATAAAGTTGCTAATTGAATTGCAACAATATTACAATATTGAATATGTTATTAGTTATTAGTATTATAAGTTGATTTGATATAATATTATGTAATATCTATAATCTATACTAGATTGTACTTTTGAATGACTAATAATGTAAAACTATACACTTAAATATATCAATAATATATCATACATGATTGTAATATAATCATACTATTAATAATAAGTTTTATTATTGTACTATTTATTACTATAATATTCACATATTACAGGGACAATGACAGAGTAGTAATTAATTACGAACATTCAAGTACGGGAAGGAGGATTAAGAAGAAAGTTAAATCTGATAATCGTAATCGTCCTTCAAATGGTCTATCAGGACCATCAACGAGTCATCTACAGTTCCCACATCGACCAGTTCCACCACCTCCACCTCAATTATCTGTAAATTAATTATAAATTTAAAAAAAAAATCATTATAATAATCATTTTATTTATATAATGTCTTTATTCTTTATAGCTTAAAAAGAACAACAATTTGATTTTTTTTTTTTTTAATTTTTTTTAAAGGGTGGTAGTAGGATCAGTCCAAGTAGCAGTTTTTCTCCTGGATCAGATAACAGGTATGAATAAAATATTACATATTTTCATGTAGTTTTATTTTTGTTATGAATATATACATAATATAATGCCATTAATGAAAATATTATTTTATAAAAAAAAAAAAAAGTATCATGAATAAAAGTCATGGGTAATATTTATTAGCTTTATATATATATATATATTTATATGAATGAACATATTATATACAACAATGAATAAATGTTTGAATAAATTTTTTTATGGTACAGATATCATGATCCTAGACTTGGAAGTCATGATAAAAGTAGACATGATAGGTATCGAGAAGATTCACCAAATTCACAACGATCTTCAATGAATACATTGAGCAGTAATATAAGATTACCCCGCTGTCCACCTCCTCCACCACGACTAAGCGTAAAACATGAAAAATATATTATACTTATTCAAATATATTTTATATATTATAAAGCAGTTAATGATCTTTTATTGTTTAATTAAAACGTAAATATGTAAATATTATAATGATTGTTTCAAGAATATTGAAAGTCACCAACACACACACCCATAACATTTAACATTTATTATTAGCAGTGTATTTGTTTTTATTGTTGTATTATGATTGATAATGAGTATATTTATTTATTTTTTCCATGCAGCAAGGATATAGCCGTAGTCCTAGTCTATCACCTGGTTCACCACCTAATGACATGATTCATCGGTAAAACAATAATAATACTGTATTATTATTCTTTTTATTTACTATTTACTATAAGTTATTTGTGATTGTACCCGTATTATATGATTGAAATTTTGAATATCCAAGTACATTTTATGTCGTAACAAATATTACGTCGTACCAAATATGATTTATTCAATAATTAGTTAATTTAATCGTTTGGCAATACGTTTTTTTTTTTTTGTGATTTATTATTTAGGGATCCGAGATTAGCAAGACAATTTAGAAGACAGGATAGTACAGAAAGTACTAGAAAACCTGACATAAATCTTTATCATATTGCTGATCCACCCATAAATAAAAATAAACCGACTGACAATAACAAATTTTGTGTACCTCTTCCTGCTCGTCCATTATCGCCTAGTTTACTAAATACTGATAGTCCAGGTAGTCCTTACAATGATGAAGATGATGATGATGCAAAATCTACTGCTACTGTTGATCTTAGACGTAACCATGTGTAAGTTCCAATGTCTTTTCATTTGATATTTTGTAATAAACCCTTCCTATTTATTTAATCATGATCAATGGCATCAGTTTTTTTTTATTACCGAAATTTTATTGTTAGTTTATGTTTTTTTTTCGTAATTTTGAATCTAGTAGTGGAATCATATAGTTTTTTCTCTCTCTTGACTAGTCATGTTCTATTTAATTTAAAATTTTTCAGTTTTCTAGACATGTTTATGGCACTACAAACTATCTTGTTTTTTTTCTTTTCTTTTTGTCGTATAATAATTCTTGTTTTTTATAATAATATTACTTGTACATCATTGGTTTAAAATACATTGTTTTAATTCTATATTGTAGTATAAAATATGCATGTATGATGATAAACATTTTCATATATCTCTATAATATATTATAGTATATTGTTTATTAATGTTTTAATATTAGAAGCACAAAGACTCCCACGGATCCTCGTTCCAAAGAAAAAGTCAACATTCAAGATAAAAATAACTTTCGAGTACCTTTACCTTCCAAGCCCCTTCTAGGAACTGATTTAATGGATTCTATTACCAGTCCAGCTAGCCCTACAGAAGAAGACGACGCAATGTCAAACGTTACATTAGGCACAATCTATCGGTAAGTTTTATTTTGGTTTTTATTTATTTTTTCCAGATACATGTATAGCAGTTATAGTAGAATATTTATATTCTATAATTACAAGAAAAGTTTAGAATAGACTCTGTATTATTTTGAGGTATTAACCTTTGAGCTTTGTTCTTTTACAAATATGAAAGTATATAACATATGTATATTACGTACATAATGTATCAACTACTTCTCAAATTTCTAGTGGTAGTAAATATTAAGATATTATGTATCTAAAGGATCTAAAATATTCATCCATTTTCCAAGAAATTTACATAGAAATGTGTCATGATAGGCAAATTGAGCGTACATATTTTGAAATTTGAATCTGTTAAACTTGGTATGTTATATATTATATTATACATACATTATGTTGTATATAATATTTATTATTTACATACTACAAAGATAACAAGATCAAAGATAAAGCATTAACGCTATCGTTTCATCTGGCCTACAAGTTTGTTTTTTTCGTATCGTTGACATATTATTATTATCAGTAGTGTGCCCAGAAAGAAAGAAACTCTTGTGTACACACAATACACCGTATTACCCATTACTGCCCCCACTATATTATTAAGAATCTTATTATGATAGTTACATGAAGTAATTGAAACACGATCGATATTTCTCAAACAAAAGTTTCATTTCTATTTTGAGCTATTATTAAAGAGAAAAATAGTATTACATTTTTACAGATATATATATATTCATTACAGAAAATTTATAAATAGTTTTTGTTCTAGAAATAATTGCCATATTTTTGTAGAACGTTTGGTTACTTTTATTACTACTCCTGTGTCAGTGTGAAACAAAAGGCTACAATTTAGCATCAATTATTATTAGTTTGTGTAAGGAATTCAAAGTATTCAAAATAAGTCAACTTCATGCTGTAAGTGTATAATATTTCATTTTTGAACCAGCATAATATAGTGTAATATTTATGTTTGGTAGGAAAATTATTATTATTATGATTACATCTTATAGTAACTACCAAGAATTTTTGTGAATTTATAAAAAAAAAAAATTCATGTACTTATCTAATCAAATCTCATCTAATATATATCATGTAAAATATTTGTAATATACATGGATACGTAATAATTTGTAAAAAATGTAAAGTAAAAATTCAAATAATAATTATTATAATAATATTATTCTGATTATTATTAATTATTATTCTTTATTAAAAAATATAAAAAAATATATAGTCAGTAGTTTTAGTAATATTTCATTTTTATTCAAATTTTCTAAAAACTAGGCCTGTTCCCAATCAATCCAACGCGTCAACTCCTTCACATTTAGCACCTGCTGGTCTAATATCTAAATCACCGGTGAAAGAATCAACCAATGAGTCAAAGAGGCAACGAAGATCTTCAGGAGATAGTACAATTAGTACAACTAGTACAGTCATGATACAAAGAAAACCAAAAGTTAATATTGGTAAGTATTAGTAATGATTTTTTTGTACAAAGTTTTAAGCTATGATTTATGTATAATTTTATTGTAATCAATTTTTTTTTTTTTAAAAAAAAAAACCAATATTTTATAATGAAAGCAAGTACATTATGATGTATTGATGTATAGATTTAAAATATAAAATTAAACAATTTGTATGACGGAAAACAATAAACTGTATTTGTTTGTTTTCAGATGTCAAAAACAAAATTGCCAATGCATTACTTGAATTTCAAAAGTCCAAGTCAAAAACTCCAGTTACTAAGACATCGACCATTAGTTCTGCTACTTCTCCATCTAGTAATAGTAGTGGAAGTACTATTACTAGCAGTAAAAATGACCCTGAGAGGAAGAAAGAACCAATACTTAAAAAAACAAATTCTACAGATAATTTAGACTCCATCTCTATGAATTCTACAGAAAATCAACCCATTCCTATAAAAACTTCAAATACAGTAAAAATTATAGAGCCAACATTAAAAAGTAGGACATCAATACCTTCATTATCATCATGCGAAACAACATTAGAAAGCAAAATGATATTAAAGGAAAATGAAAAACCAGTGACAACAAAAACTACTACTACTACTACTACTACTGATGATGAATCTAAATCTAAATCAAAAAATTCTAATGAATCAGATTTGGAAATTTTAAGTTCTGAAGAAATGGATTGGGATAGTGATAATGTGAATGAACCGTTATCAAAGAAAAGAAAAATTGGTTCAAATATTAATAATATTGATGTTAATTCATCATCAACAGCATCATCCTGTGTTGAGCTTACAGATGAAGGTAAACGTTTTGTGAAAATATCAGCACTTTCTAAACCACAGCGTTTAAAAATAAATTTACATCCATCATGTCAAATGAGACCACCTCCTGTTGAAGTGAATACAGTTTCAACAAAAACTCAAAAGTCCGTACCGCCATCAGAAGAAATTTTAATTGATCTTACTGATGATGATGATTTATCAGCTTCAAAAACTACTACTACTACTACTACATCAAAACCACAAGAAAAAGAAAAGGAACCACGAAATCAACAAGATGGACCTATAAAACATGAAACATATGATTCACACCTATCCCAAAAATCATCTATTATAACTACTACTACTACTAATTCAATTCTGGAAAAT
The DNA here is from genome assembly GCA_034698325.1 of Sminthurinus elegans. NCBI lineage: Eukaryota > Metazoa > Arthropoda > Collembola > Symphypleona > Katiannidae > Sminthurinus > Sminthurinus elegans. The sequence goes on along the minus strand of JAQGBI010000061.1, from coordinate 5,139 downwards.
AAAAAGGATTCTTCTACACCTATATTGATTAAAGATTCCTCTAAAATAACTTCCGTCACTTCTTCATCATCATTATCATCAAATAATAACAGTAACAGTAATAAAGAGTGTACGGATAAAAATGATATTCGTAGTAGTAATTCCCAAAGTGGCTTAGATAAAAATGATAAAAACTTAATAATAACCAAGGATTCAGGGACAAAATCAGATAAAAATGCCAATAAATTAACAAATGAAAAGAATATTGAATTTCAGTCTGAATCATCCAAAGTGCCAGCGTCATTAGATATTTCAAAATCATCAAGTTTAATAAGTCAAAATAGAGATGAAAGTAAAAAAATCACTATACTATCAAGGCGAACATCTTCTAGTTCAACAGAATCGACAGACAAAAATAGTTCTGTTAAAGCTAAACAATCTAATGAAAAAGATGAAAATAAAGATAAAGAGGTTTCCAAGAATACAAATTCTACAGTTTTACAGCTTTCTTCAAGTTCTAACAAATTAATAGCTTCCATGGACAAAGCTCAAGAGTTAAATAAAAATGATAATTTGAGCAACAAAAATAGTAGTAGTAGTAGTACAACTACCACAAGTGTTTCCAAAAACATAGAAAAGGAAACAAATCTTGCCAAAACTGTAGACTCTACAAATAAAAATAAAAATGTTTCAGACAAAATTGATAATAATAATTGCAAATCATTAGAAAAAGAATCTTCTCTTTCGTCTCTATCAACATCATTGTCTACCAAGGTTGTACCATCTGTACAAGAAAATACAACAACAAAACAGAAATTTCCATCAATGGAATCTTCTTCTTCTTCCAAACAATCCGAGTCTCAGAAAGTTTTATTAAGTTCAAAGACAATGTCAAGTGTCACCCTTACCACCACCACTCCAACAACAACAACAACAAAGGATTCTAATGCTCAAAAAGTTTTAAATTTGGATCCAAAAATTACAGCTTCAACCTCCTTGAAAACAAATAAGAATCAAGACTCGTGTAGTAAAGAACCAGAAACTTCCAAAGCTGATAAAGCTACTAAATTAAGTTCTAAAGATGTTTCTATGTCACAAAGCATCAACAAAAGTGTAGTCACTGCTACAGATATACCATTGTCCAATCCCAGTAATATGTCTACAGTTCCTAAAAATAAACTTCAACAATCAATATTATCAACTACTGGTAAAGATTCTCAATTGAATACCAATAATAATAATAATAATGATTCTTTGTCAAAATCTTCAACTATAGAAACATTTTCAAAAGCTGTTGGGTTTGAAAAATTAACAAGACGAAGACATTCTTCCAAAGAAATATCAGAATCATCATCACCAACATCTCCTCCACCTTCTAGTAGTCAGAATATTCCTGTGAATAATAATACATCAAATATTTTGTCTGTTTCTGATAAAAATTCTGTGCCTTCTTCTATAAATGTAGAGAAAGATAAAGCTGCTGCTTGTGAGAAGAGTAAAAATTCAGAAAAGACTGCTACTATTTCAAGTGTAGTAGTAACTACAGAAACTCCAACTATTAGTACTATTAGTCTGACAAATAAAGATTCTTCAACTACCACAATCACTACAAATGTTGCTCCAATTTCCACTGGTGGTGGAAATAAGGAAATAATAATAACAACAACAACTCCTACAACGAGTAAAAACAAAACACAGGATATTGAAAAAGTAATTACAACTCCTATTCAAGAACATCAAATCCTTTCAGAAACTTTGAAAATTATGAATAAAGTTATAGAAACTCAAAAAACTAATGTTGATATATCCAAAGATTCTGAAACTTGTCAAAAACAAGTTATTGATACAAATACTGAAAAATCAGCATCGAAGGAAACAATAAATTCTCAAAATCTACCATCTATAGTCATTGATCAAGGAGAACCTATGGAAATTTCAGCATCTACTTCTATTGTTCCTACTACTACTGCTACTACTACTGTTTCAGAGCCACAAAATTATCCTGTTCTTCAGATTCCAGAAAAAGATTCTGAATCTAGTGTTCAATTTCAAGTTACTAGTCCTAATTCTGAATCTACAAATACAATTCAAAGTACAAGTAATGAGAAAAATAATACCAGTAGTTCTAGTTTCTCTCTTCAAGTTGAAATTCCTAATGATAATGATGAAGCTATGGATAATGAGGATAACGAAGAATGTACATTAAGAATTCGAAAAGATTTATTTTCACCCACAAGCTCAATTGGTGAAGAAAACTCACCACGTGAACAAACACGAGAAGAATTAGATCGGGCAAAATTAGAAGCTGAAATTAAAACTCTTACTTCTACTCTCAAAGAAAATTCCTTAAAAACTCTTAATGACATTCAACAAATACTTGAACAAGATTTGGAAGTCAACAATTTGGCTAATTTGGAAGAAAAACTTGACAAGTTGAAAAGTCTGAATACAGAACAATATAATATTTTAGATCAGGCAGCAGTCAAAATTGGAGTTTTAAAACAAGAACAAGAAGAATCAACAAAAACAGAGGAACCTAAAAAAGATTTGACGATAGATCAAATGGCTTCATATTTTGTAGCACTAGTAATTGCTGAAACAGTTGAAAATAATGAACATTTAATTAGACCAGTGAGTCAATTGGAAACATTAAAGTTTATGCAGTATCGTGTCTGTAGAATTTTGAATCATCATATGAAAGCACGAAATAAGAAAGCAGAAAATACATTAATACTAACGGTTGATCAAATGAACAAGGAATTTTTTAAAGCATATCCAAACAGAACAACCACCCCTTGGTCTGCAGAGCATGTAACAAAAGCTTCAGATAAATGTAGACTTTTTAAAGGTAACAAAAATACTAGCTATAAATATAATATATAATATTAATTTGAATCTTGAGAGTATATAATAATATTATATATTATGTAATAATATATTGAGTACTTTATGTTTTATATTTCTACTGATAGTCTATTATTATACGAATTATTTTTGTTATTAATTATTATTATTACAATATATTATAAATAATAATAATAATAAAAATTATTCTTCAAAAGTACAAAAGTAGTTGAATTTTCTAACTACAGATTCATAAAGTTGTATACTGCTATGACTAAAATAAAGTATTTTTTATTTATTTTTTTATATTTCATGTTCAAATCTTCTCTTTTTCATCTTTAAAGGGGATTCCAATGCTAGAGCTGTAGAATTGGATCATGAGCAAGTGGGTGGAAAAGGATTTTTGCAAAAAATTACAACTATAGTGGGTATGGCAAACAAGGAAATTGCAAACTTAAAGAATGAAGCAGCTGCTCAAAGAGATGCTGGAGCTACTACTTCACCTAATACTAGTATATTAATGGGAACTTTTGGTCGTCATAGCCCAATTACTCCGCCGACACCGAATACCCCAGTAACTTCACCAGGTACAAAATTTATTTTTCCTCTCATAGAATAGCATATAGCATACTTTTTTGAAAATACAAAACATACCATTTTATTAGTACATCTCAAATCTCCAGGATCTATTCTGTATGGTAGTAGTCATTTATTTCAATAAGAAATAGAAAGTGATTGTAACTTATTAAAGTAATTTCATATTAATCATGCTTTTTTTGTATTCTAAATAAACGCTAAAATCTCCAATACACATAATATAATATATAGTTTAGGATTTTTTGTGGAATCATCTTTGTATTAGGTAGTATTAAGTATAGTAAAAAAAAACATTGACCAAAAAATACTATGTGGAGGGATATTTTATTATGCACTTTCTGTAGTCTTTGGAATGGGTTTTAATAACGCATAAATTTAATATGCCTAAAAGCCGTAAAGCTATTTTAACAGGAAATCATTACGTCCTATTTGATCAAAATAAAACAAAAAAAAAAGCACCGTTTTAGTTACTACGTACCAACTGCTGGTACGTGTCATTTACATGTTAAAATATCCCCTGCTACAAGCATCTAATATATGGGTAAAATTTCCAGTTATGTAAAATTTTTGCAATCATAATTTTTGAATTGGATAAAAATACCATGGCTGCACTCTACACGTAAAATAAGCCGACACCTATTTCAGGAAAAAAATTAATTCTCAACTGGGAGGGGCTGAGACGGGGTTGAAAAAAATTTTCCCACGGGTCCCCCCACTTGCCAAATTTTTTCTATGTATCCGATTTCAATTCTGTTAAAACGTATGCACTCTCCAGGGTATCCCGGGAAATGTAAATGAGTTTGGGAGCGAAATCTGCTATGGTAAAGTTTTTACGTGACCTCAAAAATGACCCAGGTTGAAAATTCAACTTCCACAATTTACATCCGATTGACATGAAACCTTTACGAAATGATAGATCTCGACCTCCTGAGCAACTTTCCTTTTGACCCCATCTCAATCGGACATCATCCTGATTTTATAAAAATTCCCAAAGTTTCAAAAAAGATAGAATTATTTTTTTACAACCGATGACTTGTGCAAGTCCCCCCGCTCCCCAAACTTTTTCTATGTATCCGATTTCAATTCTGTTAAAACGTACACACTCTCCAGGGTACCCCGGGAAATGTAAATGAGTTTGGGAGCGAAAAACGTCAAAGTAAAAATTTTATGGGTTCTCAAAACTAGCTCAGGTTGGAAAATCAACTTCCACAATTTACATCCGATTGACATGAAACCTTTACCAAATGATAGATCTCGACCTCCTGAGCAACTTTCCTTTTGACACCATCTCAATCGGACTTGATCCCGAATTTTAAAAAATTCTTGAAATCTATGCACGTTTAGTATTCAACGATTTTTAAAAAATCAGCATGACGTCCGATTGAGATGATGTCGGAAGAAACATCACTCTGGGCGATGAGATCTATCTATTAGTGAAGGTTTGAGGTCGAAAAGATGTAATTTGCGAAAGTTCAGTTTCCAACCTGAGCTAGTTTTGAGAACCCATAAAATTTTTACTTTGACGTTTTTCGCTCCCAAACTCATTTACATTTCCCGGGGTACCCTGGAGAGTCCACTAGTTTTAACAGAATTGAAATCGGATACATAGAAAAAGTTTGGCAAGTGGGGGGACTTGCACAAGTCATCGGTTGTAAAAAAATAATTCTATCTTTTTTGAAACTTTGGGAATTTTTATAAAATCAGGATGATGTCCGATTG